>CM053266.1:68942688-69081003 GCA_028583415.1 Protea cynaroides | reverse complement strand
CCGATTTGTTTCGTTGGACTCCATTTTTAATGCTCTTCAATTTGATATATATTTTGGTATATTTTGATGCATTGAAAAATATGTTATTATGGAAAAATGCCCTATGGGAACTCGATTTGCAATATTTTTTGCTGATTTTTCTAATAACTTCGACATGTAAAATTGTATTTTAAAGCATTCATGGTTAAATAAATATCCCACATAAGCTACAGTTTAGGATTTGTTCATATCATGGTGGGACTTGGTGTGACCACTAAAGTGGCAACCTTATTTTATTATGATGTGTTCAAATTCTAGAATATGTGTTTGTAAATGATTCAGTTTTGATAATGTTCACCCAAAGGTGACATTGTCCAAGTTTATTCAAATTATGATTTATAACTATTGTGTAAGGATTATGGTGTGACCACCAAAGTGGCAACCTTAATTCTATCATAATATGCTCAAATCTAGCATTTATGCATTTACAAACTACAGTAAGAAAGTATAGTGTTCACACAAAAGTGACACTAACATAAACTCTCACTTTTATGGATGCAGCAAAGAATGACACTGTCCACCCAAAGGTGACGTTGTCTAAGATTATAAAGAACGGTACTGTCCACCCAAAGGTGGCGTTGTCAAAGATTACAAGGAACTCATGCACATGGTTGAAGTATTGTGGCTTTAGGGGTCTTCATCCACCCAAAGGTGGTGAGATTTTCGAAAGTCATTATCTCTTCGCAGTTATTGCACAGATATTGAGAGGACGAGTGCACATATTGTCCCAAAGGATGTGTGTGTAGTTCGGTTGACTTTTCAAAGATATTAATTAGCTTGCACATGTTATGTATATATATTCTTACTAGCTAATTTTATTTGGTATTAATCGTAGACTTACAATTATTTACATTGTTGTGGACATGTAATGATTAAATACCTTATGATGCCTGTCTCTGGCTGCCAGTTTTATGAATTGGCATGGAAACTGAAAACTAGTCTAGGATTGTTTAACCTAGATGTACTCAATAGAAAATTTGTATTATGATCCTTAGGGTGCTCAGTCCTTAAGATCAAGTAAAGCAATATTCAGATGAGAAACATTGAAAAAGGATATTTCTTGAGAAATCCAAATAAAAATTTTATTTTTCAAGAAGGGGCAGAGAGATGTTTTATTACTCAATCCATCAGTATCAGTTTTTGATGATAAGAGATGGTATTTGAAATGTGAAGAAGTACAATGTAGAGCTGTTAAGTATTAATGATAAGCTCAAGGATAAGTGAATATTTATAGGTTCATTAAAACCTATGTAAGTGATATTTTAGACTTTTCACTTCCTCACAAGAACTGTATAGTCAGATCCTGGTGACCTATAGTACTCAAAAAAAAATATAGTGAACCCTAAAATGAAAGAACTAAGGATAAAAGTTCAAAGAAAAGAGAAAAATATGAATGCCAATGTCATAGTGCATAATATATACCCAGACAAAGGCAAGTTGTAAAAGGGGTAAGAAAACCCATAGAAAGAAAATATTTTTTCATGGAATAGTCAGAAATTTTATGACAAAGAATTAGACATTAAGAAACTACAAGATAAAATGGATTTAAGTAGAATAAAATTCTTGTAGAGTGACCCATAAGGGACATGTAAAGAAAGATTTATATAGCTGGACAGCTTAAGTGAAAAAAGAATAAGGATTATGAAACTTCTAAGCAAGAAGGTGCAGTATATTGGATACTTAAGCATTAATCTTTAATTTATTCTATCTTTAGAAGTTAAATTGTATTTGTAATCTTCCACCCTGGTCATAAGGGTTTTTGACTGTTGTCCAAAGAAAGATTAGAAAGAATAATATTCAAAAATTCTCCTTCCAAGGTTTATTACATGTATATATGTGAGAATTAATTAAAAGAAAAGATGACAAGATTAAAGTAAGTAAAGGTTATTCACAACAAGGATTTATTAGAATTGGTGGACATCGAGATTTCATCTAGGATTTCTTGTCACAGTTTAGTCTATGGTTGTTTTTTCAAATAATGAAAAATTAAGGTGGAAAATTTTTTATTAAAATAATTGAAACTATTGGATCTGAATGAGAAAGTTTTGGGAGACCATGTGATACTGGTATATTTTTGGTAAATTTAAGCAAGTGTTTACAAAAGCCTAAGAATGTATTTTATCCTGTAAAGAAAGAATTGATATTGCAGTCTATATTATTAACATAATGCATAGTTAGTCAGTTTCAGTTTAAGTTATCTTCTTGTTTAAAATTGTAAAACTGACATGATTTCATAACACTCGTATGAGAGTAATTATTTTTAGGATATTGAGTTGTCATATTATGAGATGTCAAAATAGGCCCAAGAAACTTAAAGTTTGATGAGACCACCTGAATATGGGTGTGAAACAACCAGTTGAGATACCAAAAATACTACTAGAGTGTAATGAAATGATTATAAAAATATTCATTAAGATCGATGCTTCAGCCATAGTAGTAGAACTAGATGAGGCAATGAAGAGATATACTAGACCATATAGATCTGTGATTTCATCCAATCACATGTTGTAATTTAAAAATAAATATTATTGGTAATGGATAAAAATAAAGATCCTAATGATTTTGAGCAAGTTATTAGTAATGAAATTGCTCTTGAATATCTAATGATCATAAATGATGTGTTGTTGTCTATGAACAATAACAAGACTTATAATTTTATGCTTTTGTCAATGAGCGGTGTACTCATAGACTAAAAATGGGTATACAAAGAAAATATGTGATTCTAGTGGGAGAATTAATTGCAACAAAGTAAGATTTATAGCAAAGTGGAATCACACAAAGGGAAGAGAAAGAGAACTTCAAATTTTGAGGTTTATTTTTTGGAGTTGCATCAGGTAGGTGTAAAGATCATTTTGATCAAAGAAAATCTTGAAGAAAATGTTTATATATTTTAATCACAAGGTTTTGTGGTAAAGATAAAGAAGATATATTTTGTACTCTTATAAAGTCAATCTGTGGATTAAAAAGGTATCCGGATAATGGTATTTAAAGTTTGACAGGGTTGTATCTTCTTTCAACTTTGTTGAGATTATCATTGACCATTGTATATATCTATAGGTCAGTGGGAGTGGATTCACTTCCTTGTCATGTATGTTGATGGTTTTCATTGGCCTGTAGTGATATGGTTTACTAGTTGAAATCAATATTTTTCTGTCTGATAACTTCGACATGTAAAACTGTATGAGCAAGTACCTTTGTACCTAAAATTGAGTTTGCTCGTGACAGGAAAAATAAAATTCTGGATTTATCTCAAAGTATAAATATTGTTCGTGTTTTCGAAGGTTCGGTATGCATGTATAACTAGTAAGTTGCGGATGCTAAGATCAGTAAAGGAGATAAATTGACAGAATTGTAGACAAAGAATGATACTGAGTATTAGCATCTATAATGTGTAAAGAGCTTGATATATGTTTAAGGTTGTAATCTTTTCATATAGCCTTTTCATTGAGTGTCATAGGATGTTTCAGTTGGATGTTGCTATAGCTTACTCGACAACGGAGAAAAATGAAGGTCATGCGGTATATGCAAAGGACCAAAGATTATATGTTCATTTATAGAAGTAGTGACACTCTAGGCTATTTTGATGTAATTTATAATGATTGTATTGATGACAAGAAATCAACTTCAAGGTTCATTGTCATGGTGATAGGGTTTTGTAACTCTAAGTAAAGATAACAAGCAAGATATCTTGTGTGAAAATTTATTCTCTAATTTGGAGATTATAGACTCCACTTCTAAATCTATTGAGATGTATTCTGACAGTGGTTCAACTATGTTCTTCTCAAAGAATAATATGAAATCTAGTATTTCAAAGTATAATGGAGATCGAATCTCTTCAAGTAAGAAAGATGTCAAAAGATTTTATATCATTGTAGATTCTCAGACGAAAGTTTTGTTAGTGGGAGTCTTTAAGGGACGGTATGTCCAATATAAGAATGGATGAAAATAAATAATTTTATCAGAGGCTTAAGTGGCCAAAGATCTGAGAATCAGTGGGAGTCTTTAGATATGCTTAATCAGTGGGAGACTCTTTATGTTTATACTTGTGTTTTCACATTGTTTACTGTGTTTGATTGTATTGTTCATGGTTTGATGGTACAGTTTTTTGTAACTATGATTTGTTTACATTAGCATTTGCGTTATTGCTATTTTACATACATAGTTATGTGTTTGACATGTCACAGATATGAGGCAGTATTTAGCCAAAGTTTCAAGGCAGTATTTAGCCAAAGATTTAAGGTGGTGTCTAACCAAAGTATGGTATTATAATTCTAGAATATTTAAATACCATGTTATATTGCCCATAAAGTTTTTGGGGTAATTTTGATTAAGGATCTTTAATCAAGTTTGGACTCGCATGGGAGTTTACTTTCATGCATTATCTCAGGCGATTCATGTATTGAGTAGACCTCTGTTGTGGCTGACAGAAGTTTATACACCATTTTAAGGTGTATTATTCGTTGTTGCTCGCATTGAAAAGCTTGATGGATGTTTCAAAGTTAGTGACGATTTAGTGTGTTGGATTTCGTGGCCACACTGGTTGACGATAGTTTTGTAATTAATATAGTCCAAGTGGGAGATTGTTAGATTTATGTGGGCTTAATTAATTACCTAAACTAGTTAATTCAGTGGGAATCTGATTGACACGGTATAACCGATTTTGTTTGGTTTGTCACATGGTATGAGATAGGTTTGGTAACCCTAATTCTATTGTGAGAAGGATTTTAGGGTTACATCTGTATTCTATAAATACAGGGTTAGAGTCCCCACAGCCACAGTTAATCAGTTCTCTGCACCCATTAGTAAGAGATGTCAGGATATCCTCTGGAGGCTGTGGAAGACTGTAGCTAAGGGATTTCGATCAAAGTTTGGAACGTCAATGAGCGTATGGAATTAATCTCTACATAAACAGGTATGTCTTTATGATTCTTAGTTTATGACTTCTCTTTTGTGTTCTAGGGCAACTGTATGGGATTGGAATGGGTTTCATTGAAACCCTAAATACATAATTTTCTAATAGCCTCTTCATTCTTGTTTTCATCAGATTTTTCCTCCATTGTTCTTGCATCAACATACTCTCCCACAGCATTATAATTGATTTCCTTGTACCAACAATCTCTAGATAGGTGACCAACCTTGCCGCAATTGTAACATGTAGGGCCTCTAGGACTATTGATGCCGCCTTTGTTGGATGTTTGAGACTGTTGCCAGCTTTGTGACCTTCCTATCCCACGAAATCTTCGACAGCGAGATCTACCTCGAGTATCAGAAAACAATGCTTCGTTTGATTTTTCTTTTACTTCATTGTTTGATTCCCGCTTGCGCCTTTCGAGCAATGCTTCTTCCTGAAGAAACAGACTAATAGCTTCTTCCATGTTTGGCTTAGACTTTTGAACAACCACCCTCATTGCATCAAATTCAGGTCTTAGATTTTCTGAAATGATAGCAACTTTGGTATTGTTCTCCATTTTAATGCCTATGCCTTCCATTTGATCACAAAGATCTTTAACTCTACGACAAAATTCAGAAATGGTGGAATTACCTTGTTTAGTCGAACGTAATTCCGCTTCCAAAAAAGCCTTCCTTGCTCCGCTTGCTTGTTCGTGCACAGTGGCTAGACGATCCCAAGCTTCTTTTGCCGTGTCTAGCTCCCTCATGTAGGAGAGCATATCTGATCCGCATGAAATCTGGATTGCATGTAGTGCTTTTCCATTATTCTTTTTCCGGGCACTGAGACCAGCTTGATTTCCCACTGGTTTGACATCTGTACCATCAACGATGTCAAAGAGACCTTGGCCTTGTAGGTAACTCTTAAGCCAAACCTTCCAATTTCCATAATTCTTTTCTGTGAGAACTTCTAGAACAATTGTGTTTGCTATCATCATTGAGAATCGGTTCTTACAATGAATTCTACCAATCTTCTTCTTGTTTCCGTTTACTTGTTGAGCCAACCAGGCTCTGATACCATGTAGCGAAAAAACAAGGAAACAAGAACAGATAAAGTTGAATAGAACAATTCAACATCCTTGATCTATTTCGTACCAATGGAATGTTATTTCGTACCAATGGAATGTCTTACATATTGTTTAAATTCAAATTTAAATAACAACAAAACATTAACAACCTTCCTAAAAACTCTCACAAAAAAGATAGACCAAGTAAATTGGATGAACTTCAGAGTATCCACAATGGATACCTCTCTAATGGATATATCTGTCCCACATTATTTGTTGACTCTTTGAAATCGTAATCCACTAAGTGCTTTATTCCTACTAAATGCTTTATTCTGGAATCTCTATAATTAAGCACTGATATCTAACAAGGTACCTCACGTTTCAAAAATCATACCAAAGGTATTTGACGTTTTGAGAAATTATACCAGAGGTACCTGACGTTTCGAGAAATTATACCAGAGGTATCTGACGTTTCAAAAACATTACATTTGGGGTACATTTTATTTTTGTACTTCCAAATTTACCCCTGTTTAGCATAACTTTCTTGGTCCCTTTTGGTTTACTTTTTCACCATCCTATTGCCGCAACGATTTACCACTCAGATTCCCATGTGCTCATCACTGTCTCAATTACCCACCGACTCTCCTACCCCTGTCCTCTCCTGTGATCCTTCCTCACCGGTGGTTGCTCATCACCAAGTCACAAATCTCGACTATGGTACACACTTCCAGTGAAAACTCTGCACCCCAACTTACTATTTTTCTGATGGGTGCATAAACGATTAAGCACCAAATAAGGGTAGTTCAACAAAAAACGATTAGTCCCTGAAAATTTGAGGTAGATCTAATGGCTAAATTAGATGATACCAACGTTAAATAGGGTTAATGTTGGAAATATGATAAGAGGTACCTCTGGTATGAGTTTTGAAATGTAAGGTACCTCTGGTATGATTTCTCATAACGTCGGGTACCTCTGGTGTAAATTACCCATTTGCAAAAAATATCTGTTATTGACAAATGGAACCTTTTGAATTTGTATATTTTCAAATTAAACGGTAAAGAATAAAGAAACTTTTATTTACATGACGGAAATCTTCCATAGCACAGTTCGAAGTGAAGAAGATTGCTTCACTATCCCCATTTTGCCAAGTCTTTTCACCATGTTGTTCGCTATGGGGTAGGAATAGGAATTTCATAGACAATGGAAAGTTTATCATCAAGATGAGAATCTCTTCTGATACTTTCAAATATTTTCAATCACTCACTCTAAAAACCTGCCCCCTTTCGTTTTATGAGTTTTGGGGTGTCAATCAATCGGTCTTGGTTAATTTTGGTTAGGTCTAATCAGTTTTCGGATATATTTAATATCTCACATTGTGACTGGTCTGTTTAGATATTCGATCTTTAAAAGCAAGGCATGAACACATTTACATTTGGTCGTTGGTTTCTGATCCATAATCGGGCTTTAAACGGACTATAAACAATCTAGGTAATACTAAAATGATTATAGATAGTTTCTTATGGGATTGTAAAAAAACTCTTATTGGGTTCGAATCAATATTTATTCTCATATTGTAGATTAGATATATTCTTGGGGGATTGTAAAAAGCTCTTTTTGAGTTTGTGATCACCCATGTGGATGAAGACGAAGACAGAAGGAATGAATGGAGGACTCGAGAAATGAAAAAAGTACGAGACGTTTTATTGTTTTAGGCCCCATTTGAACACGCTATGGATTTTGGATTGCATGGATTCTGACACCGAGTGAGCCATTTAGGAGTAGAATTGCATGAGATAAACCCCATTGGATTCCAGCTCCCAGGGAGTGAACCAGTTCATAAAATGACTTTGAATCCAAATTTTTGGAATACAAAAAACATGCTTTCACATTTTGGAGCAACTTTTTAAGAGAACAATAAAGGTAAAAAAGAAGCTCTTCTCTCTCACGATTCCTCTCTCTTCACAAAACGAAGGCTTGGCCGCCGCTACCGCCACCGCCACCGCCACCGCCACCACCACCGTTAGCTTCTCCACTTGTTCTCTAGACTTCGATTGGCGGGATATTCTCAATGTGTTTACCAAACATGTTTTTGTTCCAAAGATGCTTTGGAATCCATTACAGAACTGCGTTATCAAATATGTTTCTACTCTAAAATAATCTTGGAGTAAAATTTTTGCTCCGAAGCAAAAGCAAGGAATCCAAAGTAGAAGTATTATTAAACATGGCCTAAATGTATATTTGGGTCTTTCAATCAGTTTAATTGGACTAGACTATTGCACCATGAACGTCCATTTAATAATCAATCCAGACCTAAGCGCAACACATTTAATAATTGAGTCGGATCAATATCCTATGTTTGATCTAAATTTTCTCCCATGTAGTGAAAACATCCAAGGGGGGGACTCAATACAGAATTCTCATGAACAAGCCAACGACTCCCTTTTGGCACCCCGCCTTGGCTTTTCTTTCGTGGCACCGAATTTCATTTATTTTATCTGAAGATTTCTTGCCATGATATGAACTCCCCTGTAAGGTTCTTAGCTTCAGCTGGTCAATTTGTGAAGATATTTTCTTCTGATTCATTTGGATAAGTTTCATGTTTGTAATAAAAGAGAATTATTGGATTTCCCCTTATCATTTTGAATACAATAGAGGTAGGAATTTATAGATATAAATCTGTAACATAATTTCAAACCTTCCGTTTACATATTGCTACACAGTTGGATAGATTTGATTGTTCCTATTCTAAAGGTAACAAAATTGCAAACCTTCCATTTACATTGCTACACAGTTGTAACAATATATTTGTTCCTATTTTATTGTTGAGCATAGTGATTCATCCTTTTCCGGAATCTTTGAAATTATCTTGTTTGTTGGCACTTTTTCATTTTGAATATGTGAATGTTCGACATCCTTGACACTCCCCTGCAAGCGAATGGGTCGGTCACGAACCTGGAGCTTGTCTCGCAGCCACCAAAATTGTGGGCCTAGTAAACCCTTTGTAAAGATGTCGGCAACTTAATCTTGGCCTGGTACAAAACGAATCTTGAAACTCCCATTGCCAACCTATTCTAGTACAAAGTGATAATCGATCTCTATATGCTTTGTATGTGTATGAAAGATTGGATTTACAGCAAGATAGGTTGCTCCAATATTGTCACAGTACAATATTGGTGTATTTGTTGGGAATGTCAATTCCTTTAATAGTTGGCGAACCCAAATAAGTTCTGACACCGCATTAGCTACACCTTTATATTCTGCTTTTGTGGATGACCGTGCAACGGTTTATTGCTTTTTGGCACTCTAGGATACTAGATTGTTCCCAAGAAATAAGCAATATCCACTGGTAGAGCGTTGGTCATGAGTACTACCTACCCAATTAGCATCTGAAACAGCTTGTAGTTGAGTGGATGGAGATTTGTAGTACTGAATGCCAAAGCCAATTGTATCTTTCAAGTATCCTAGTATACGCTTGACTGCACTCCAGTGTTCTTGAGTTGGAGAGTGCATAAATTGTTAACCATACTCCGTTAACAGAGAAAGAGATGTAGGGACGAGTGAGAGTTAGGTATTGTAGCGCCCCAACCGTGCTTCGATAGATTGTGCCATCATCTAGTAAATTGGATGAGTGGCGATCTAACGGAACAATTGAACTTGGAGTTGGCATAGGTTTGGCAGCCTCCATGGTCACTCGATGGAGTAGATTTAGAATATACTTGCTCTGTGACAGATGTAAACCAGTAGCAGTTCATAGCACTTCAATCCCTGAAAATAATGCAAATTCCCAAGATCTTTGATGGAAAATTCAATACCAAGAGCATTGATCAGATTTTGGACCAGTTGTGACTATAATGTCATCTACATATACTAGAACATATACGCAATGATGAGTTGTATTGTTGACAAAAAGTGCCGTGTCACAGAGTGAGGATCTAAACCCAACAAAGATCAAGAAGTTCTTTATCCGATGACACCAGGCCCTTGGAGCTTGTTTGAGGCCATATAAGGCCTTCCTGAGATGACAAACATGGTGTGGAAGATCTGGATTGATGAACCCCTGAGGTTGGACCATATAAACATTTTCTTTTAAATTGCCATTGAGAAATGCATTTTGGACATCCATCTGTCGAAGTGACCACCTGTTGGACTATGCTATAGCAAGAACAATTCTGATGGAGGTAGGTTTTACCACATGACTAAAAGTATTAAAGAAGTCAAGACCTTCTCTTTGATGAAATCCCTTAGCCATAAGCCTAGCTTTATACTGAGAAATTGTTCCATCTGAGTTTCTTTTAATCCGGTAGACCCATTTGTTGCCTAGCAGATTTTGAGAGGGATGAAAAGGGATTAATTCCCAGGTTCCATTGCATAGTAGCGCATCAAACTCACTGCTCATTGCTGCTCTCCACTACGTGCTTTTATTAGCCTTGGTAAATGAGGTTGGTTCAACCTCATTGTTAGTCATAAGATCGGCTAAATGAGCAATCGAGTGTTTAGTGACCAATAGATTGAGTTTTTGGATTGGTTTGATGATCCCAGCTTGAAGTTGGGTAACCATGCGAGCTGGTGTAGGATCGGCTGTGGGTCTACAGTAGTGATAGTGCGAGATGTTGAGGTTGGGGATAGGCCGGGTAATGAGATGGGTGGTGAGAGGTTGGGTAATGAGGTCGGAGGTGATTGATTAGTTGAGATAGTAGGACTTCGGTTAGAGAGTGGAGGTGTAGGAGTGGGACTATGATTAGAGGATGTTGGTGTTGAAGTAGGGCTTTGGGTAGGTGAGTTGGGTATTGGTAGTACTGGGGACAGGGGTAGTATGGTAGACCTTGGTTCAATGACAGTGTTGTCATTGGTAATTAACAACAGGTAATGGTTTAGGGACTGGGGTTGGAGCATCAGGAGTGGTATTTGAGAAAGGAAAAGTTTCTTCATCAAAAGTGATATGGCGAGATATGTATGTGCGACCCATCACTGGGTCATAACATTTGTAGCCCTTGTGGCTGCCACTATACACAAGAAACACACACTTGGTAGATCGGTACTGAAGTTTATGTGAATTGTAAGTGTGAAGCCATGGATAGCAATTACACCCATAGGTCGAAGCAAGTTGTACTCTCCACATTCTTGAACAATTTTTTATATGGACTTTGATTTTGTAAAACCTGTGTTGGAAGTCGATTGATGAGGTACACTGCGGTATCAAAAGCAGTTGACCAAAAGCTAAGAGGGATTGAAGCCTTAGCCATGAGTGAGTCCTGTCTCCACAATGTACCGATGTTTTCTTTCAGCCCTACCATTCTGCTCTGAAGTGTGGGGGCAGGAGTATTGATGAACAATTCCTTCATCAATTAAGTATTTGTCAAGGGCTTGATATTCTTTTGCACCGTCAGACTGGAAGACTTTAATTTTACATTGAAACATATTCTTAATATAAGAATGAAAATATAAAAATATTCTAGAAGTCTTAGAACGATTTGACATTGGAAATAACCACGTAAAACGAGTACAATCATCTAAAAAGGAAATATATTATCGAAATCCTTAAGTAGATGGAGATGGAGATGGCCTCTATATATATTTGAGTTCAAAAGCTGAAAGGGAGCAGATGCTGAAACTTTATTCAAGGAAAATGGGAGCTTGTGAGCCTTCCCCAGTTAACATGACTCACATGTGTTTATTGACTTTGAATGATGAACTGGTAAAGCCATTCGTTGAAGAAGAGTATCCAAACGCGTGACAAAAGGGTGACCAAGTTTGTCATGCCATATTGTTTTGGGGACTCACTCACCAATGTAGACTGCAGGTGTTGTATTAGCTGTAATGGACGGAAGTTGGTACAGACCTTCATCAATGGTTCCTTGAAGTAGTGTCTTCCTCGTGGATTGATCTTTCACATAGCAACATGTGGGATGAAATTCTAAGATTACATTATTATCATTTGTAAACTTACTTATTGACAACAAATTTTTCGTAATCTAAGGAACATGTACTACATTATTCAAAGCAAAATGACGATTAAAAGAAGGTATAGAGGAGTTTCCAATATGTTTGATTGTCAAACTTGTTCTATTACCCACTCGAACGTGGTCTCCGCCGGTGTAAGGTTGTCCAGTATCAGATGAGCAAAATTATTTGTGAGATAATGAGTGGCACCCTAGTCGGGATGCCACGCACCATCAAATGCAGCAGTGGGAGTAGCCATTAGTGCTTTAGGATTACTAGGAGCTGGAACTGTGTATTGCTGAAATGATTGATTCTAGTAGCTGGGATTGAACCTATTATAACAGGTTGCTGCTGAATGATTAGTTCTATGGCATATTTGGCACCGTTGAGTTGTAGTACCCTGATGTTGTTGTTGGAAAAGGGGATATAATCCTCTTCCACCATAGCCACAATTACGTCCTCTTGAGGGACCATGACCTCTATAAGAAGAAGAATTTGTTGAAGAATTAGAGGTGGGTTTTGTAACAAGATTACCTTCAGCCGTAAGAAGATCCAAATGAGGAGATCATTGATCTTTGAGTATTTCTTGGCTTAAGAGAAGACCAATGAAATCATCTAGAGCAAGTGGATCCACTCTTGTTGTAACTGGCGTGGCAAAGGACTCATAGTTTGATCCCAACCCTCATAGAATGCTTAAGATAACATCAGGATCAAAAACTGGAAGTGTGGTAGTAGAAATATTATCAACAAGACCTTTCACACAATTCAGACACTTCAGGCATTGTAGTGTGCCTTTCTTCAGTTGGAAGAACTGATATTATAGCTACATGACACGTGTCTATGATTGGGAGGCATAAACTTTTGAAAGAGTAGTCCATGTGGAATGGGATGTTGTCAAGCCCACAATTTGTGCTAATGCACCTTCAAAGAGAGAAGAAATTATCCAACTGAGAATAATTTGATCATGCTTTCACCATGCAAGATAAGCTGGATTTGGAGTGTCATCGACTGTGTTGATTGCAGGAGAGGGTGATAGAGTTTGAGGAGGAGAGATGTTGGTTCCATCCACATACCCATAGAGATCATAGGCATGAAGGATGGGGAGAAACTGAGATTTCCAAATCAAATAATTACTCCTGTCGAGTTTTATTGGTAACAAGGATACGATATTGGTGGGGGAGATGGTGGCGGAAGCATCTGCAGTGATGGTGGTGGTTGTGTCAGAATTTGCAGAAAAGGAGGCCATTCTAGCAACATAGGTCTAATAGGCTCTGTGATACATGTAATAAAAGAGAATTATTTGATTTCCTCTTATCGTTTTGAATACGATAGATGTAGGAATTTATAGATATAAATCTGTAATATAATTTCAAACCTTTCATTTACGTATTGCTATACAGGTGGATGGATTTGATTGTTCCTATTCTAAAGGTAACAAAATTGCAAACCTTCCATTTACATTGCTACACAATTGTAACAATATATTTGTTCCTAATTTATTATTGAGCACGGTGATTCATCCTTATCTGGAATCTTTGAAATTATCTTGTTTGCTGTCACTTTCCCATTTTGAATAGGTGAATGTCCGACATCCTTGACAACGTTTCTTGTCCACATTTTACCAGGTTCCCCTTTACCTATAGCATTTGTTTGTTGGTTTTATTTGGGAAGAGGATAAGTCAGTAGGGTATATTGAAATCTTAGATGCAAATAGAAAAATGGGAGTATAATCCAAATCTTTTACGTCAGACCATTTAATTGGAGGGATGCCAATAACCGCTCATCGAGCGACACCTGACTCTCCTCCAATCTAATGGTCCGCAACAAAAGACATTATTTTTTAATTTGTGACTCATGTAGCACACAACCAAAAACTAAGTAATCTCTGTTTCAAAAGTAGAAATCAGAAATCTCAAAAACTCATTTTAGATTTGGAATTTGAAATTCATCGCTCCTCTCCGCAATTCATCGCTTCCCTCTCTGCAACTCATCGCACTAGACTTTCTCAATTCATATGGTCTGAGTATTACATTTGATTTATCACGAAAGGATAGATTTCAAATTGGCAAATTACAATCTTTAAATACCCGTTGAACTAGGGTTTGTGAGTCACGGGCTTTGGTGTGGTGCAGCAGTAAGATTGTTCCATTGTAAGTGGTCATGGAATCAAATCTAGAAATAGCCTCCCAACTAAACGGAAGTAAAGCAATCTAACAACTGCCTCCAAACTTACTGCTGCACCACAGTAAAGCTATCTAATCTACCTGTATAAGTCTCTTCCGAGACATCCGATAAAAATTTACCCCCCCCCCCCCCACAAAAACACAAAAAAAAAAAAAAAAAAAAAAAAACTGCCTCCAACCTAAACAGAAGTAAAATTACCTACATTATTTACGAACCCAATTCATCTCCAATTATTGAAAGCTCCAATAACCAATCCAGCGATTGAACACGCCTACCAATACATCGATAAGTGCATCTGACTAACTACAACCGCTGGATGGGATTCTTTGTATTCTCATAACTCAATATATGATCCACCCAATTAAACAAGGGTAAAAAAAAGTGCTCATAAAGCTATTCTAGCTACATCCCACCCAACCCATAAAAAAACCCTAGATTCAATCATCCCTTTCAATTTCGCTTACAGCGTTCTGGTTGCGTTCTATAGCAAATCTGTGCCAGAGTTAGCTCATATTCAGAAATTACGTTCTATAACAGATCTGTTCCAGATTAAGTCACAGGGCAGCATAACCAACCAAAATTACCCAGGCCAATATAAACAGGTCAATCAGCCTCAGTTGAGTCAATTGCTCTATGGTAGTGATAACAATAAACGTCTCCAACATTTTCCTCCTTTGAATCTCTCTGAGCTGAACCAACGTCCAAGCAGAAGCCATTAATTATCCTTTTTACACATTGATGATTCCCAGAGTCGCAAGTGTGACAAGAAGCACAATTTAAATTAATTAAAAATAAGAAAGATCTGTAAAAAAAAAAAAAAAAAAAAGGGGCCCTGTATGGCCAATCTGAGAGCTGTGAGATCAAGGTACTTTCTTTTACACAAACTGAAACACCAGAATCAGCAGCATCGACAAACCACTGTACAACCCCCGAGAATCATCTGAGACATCTATCTAATGAGAGGGTGAAACTGAATTATAACAAAAATTGTCAATGACAGCGAACTATACCCTGTATACAACCCTAGTGCAAAAATCTTCTTATGTACTGCTAGATTACACTGAAAATGATGATAGAAGACCACCGACCTCACGCACAAGGGACCTTCAGAAAATAACAGAAGATAAAAAGGAAAGGATAAGTGAACTCGAACGGGTTGTTGCCGATGCCAGAAAAAACACACCGCACTAGGCAAGTCTTTCCTCCACCCACACTGGAAATATAAGACCAAATACGCAAGAAAACCAATTACCGAACCCTGCAGACACCACCTCAATGCATAGCTTCCAATATCTTTTATACTTCTGTACTCCTGTCAACCTTTCATGTGTCTACCCATTTTCACACCGACGCACGCATTGGAGGCTAGAGGGTTTAGCCAATGCTTTGGCAGAGGTTTGTCAGCTTTTATCTAGTTGTAGATTTTTACCGGCTTCTCAAATGTATGACGGTTCTGCAAAATTTGGAGACCAGGTCACTACTGTAGTAATGGAATCTCTAAGGCATCTGCTAACTCTTGCACTCTTTTAGCAAATCACATATTAGAGAAGGAAAAAAATATTCCCTGCCTCCTGTCCAAGATCTTGCACATTACCTGATTGGCCGCATAAGCCCTTTTAGGAGCACTGTCAGAGTGCTCCAGCCCAAGATATTGCTCCCAAGCTCCATAGACATCTCTTCTCTGAAGATATTATTAAAAACATGTCAGGTCATCACCCAGGAATAGATTGAAGAACGAAAACAAAGTATGTTTAGAAACAACAGTTTCAAATGGCCCTACCTGAAAACGACTGGATACAACGTCAGAATCTTGAAGATACTCAGGACGACCCAAAGACAAAAATGCGAACTTCCACTGAACCAAAAGGAAAAAAAAAAAAAATTAGATACCAGATATATTCAGAAGAAAATCATCTTTCTACTATTATGGATATAGATAATCAGTTAATGCACAGCCACTTAAGATAAACTACACTTTCATCCCCCTACCTCCAAAATGGAAGGGAAAAAGAGATGGCTCTATAGAGCAAAACCCCCACAGCAGTGAAGTTTCCGATGGTTTGTGTATGCTTAGTTGCTTGTACGTGTCAACTGAGGGAGGAGGATACCAAATGGTCAAAATATATGCCCCCTCAATATCCACTCGTAACAGTTGTCTAACTAATACCAGCAAACGAACCTCTCCCCTTCCCTTCAACCTTTTCGACTTAATTTTTTTCATAAAGATTTTATTCTTTTATGTGACCGTGTTAGACACCAACTGATGGGGTACAGGACGTGTGGACATATGATATAGCTGATACAGCCAAACGATCTGGATCGGCATCCAGTAGACATATCTCCCACAAAGAAAAAGAAAGACTAAAAAAAAAAATTAAAGAACAAAGAAAGATACCTTAGCAAACTCCTCATCTGGAACCTGCAATTTCTTCTGTATACGCAATTTAACTTCAGCTAAAGTCTCACCTTCATGAATGATCAAGAAAAAGGGCTCTCCAAAGTTCTGAACCTGCTGTTGAAACCAAAAGGTTTAAATATAAGAACATTTTGACAGTTGATTTTATTCACGAATGAGCTTCATCAATCTGCAAGGACTTTTCAACACTATATAGTGATAGTATGAAGATACAATCCAGTATTTTTTACCATCTGATTTTGGGAGGTATCTTTTGTAAAGTGGTATACATGAATCAAGCGATCCTGAGGACCAAGGTTTTTCTCTTCTTCAGGAATCTGCAGGAGCAATCAAATGTTTAGTACCTTTCAACAGTAACTTCAATTTGTAGTAAAAACATCAATTTAATGTTTTAAAAGCTCATGCTTATGTGTTCCAAAAGCATGTGAGCAAATCTGGTTGGAAAATCGAAATGGAAGTAAAGAAGTTCCCAGTTTTCTTTTTTGGTTGTTGTGTGTGGTTTTTTTTTTTTTCTTTTGTGGGGGGGGGGGGGGGGGGGGGGGGGGGAGTTGGTGGACTTTAAATAAATAAAGTAGAAAATTCTTCAATCAAAGCTAAACCTTTACTTTACCACTCACTCATTTAACCTTTCCCAATAATTCTCTCCCCCACAAAACGAAAATCAACAAAGCAAGGTTTCAGAATTCGTTACTTTAAGAAGAAATAAGTCTTCCATTAGATTCTTGAAACATTTCCAGGCAATAATTTTCTACTCAAAACCAGCAGTATAACAGCCTGGGTTTTCGAAGTTTCAGGTACTCATGAGAGTTGGGACTCAATTTGGTTATATTATCAATAAAATTCTCAGTTTAACAAGATTCCTGTAACAGGTCTTGAATAAAGGGTTCTAGTCCAGCAAGGAACACTCCAACAACTATCAAAGTCCAGATCTCACAAGATTGAGAAAAATCAGCATGTTTTAACAAATAGACATGCATAGCCATACACCCACTGCAAGCATGCAAATACACAAATACAACAAAGCCAGTAAGCTATGCTTCAAGTATACAACACAAATGAACAGGCACAGCCACGCACCAACTGCAAGCATGAAAAAAATACAACAAACAACTAAGCTATGCTAGATAATATGCTATATTAAAAGAATAAAGCTACCTCCTCAGCTCGCAACGTCCAGTATTGATCATTTATGTTCTCTATCTTTTCAGTTGGGGGAAAGATCTGCAAAGATGTTATTCAAGAATTATTCACCAGAAAAGAACGAACATCAATAGACAAATTATGATCTGGTCAAAAAAGCTCTCTACGAAATTTATAGATGATCCTAGAAGCTGACCCAAACAGATTTGTAGCATTTCCTTTCTGTCATATTAGCCAAATTTACAAGTGCTGATCAGGGAAAATCACATTCAATTATTCAAAACATAACAGGGTTTAGGCACCTCAGCTACTAATGTAGACTAAATCCCGAACCAGAAAAATCCAGCTAGAGACTAGTACAAACAGAATCACAGAACAGAGAATATAGGATATGAAACTAACAGAATCGAATCTGAAACAAGATCTAACAGAAAATAGAGGCATTTATAGAACAGGGCAGGAATCCACCTTAACGTTCACTTTAAATCCACCAAACACACTAATGAATTCACAACAGAAAAAAATTCAGAAAAACTGAACTGACGTTTGGGGAGGGCTATGGTCTTACATTTTTTTAAAAAATAGTGAGCTAACCCAAGTAGGATAGCATCAGAACTGATAATAGATAACCTTATTGAAAAGAAAATAATAAAAAACAGCAACCTATTTTACCAAAAACTAACTATAAAGATAGAGAGCAGCTGGAATGCTAACATGAGGCCTATTCCAGCTGAAGATGAAATAATAAATAACTACTAAGACTCCAACTAATCCTGTATTCCAACATCCTACACATGTTTTAGGCCCATTAAACTGATCAAATAGAATGAAAACCCTTGAACTGAAGACCCAACACATATGTAACCTCTAAAATAAGCCCCCCTTTTGTGATTTATCTGCATCAGCTACTTAACTTGGAATCTCGGTTCAACACTCCCAGTTAAAGAAATGTTAAAATTTGGCCGTAGTATGTCTGCCCAAATGGCTCATTGTTAATCTACTACGAGCAATTAAAATTCAAATGATGAAACACATACCTTATAGATCTTGTGATAGAAAACTTCAAGCAATCTGAGTTCTGCATTGGCATGAGACAGCTCAACCTGCTCCACGATGTGTCACAAAAGTAGGTTTATTTTTAACTTATTTTTATAGGATAGTTATAATATGGACAGGAAACATGCTGACTGAAGAAGATTTCTCTAAACCAATAAAAAAAATAAAAAATAAAAAAGGCAACATTTATCCCACTAAGAATGGACCTAGAAGTCAAGAAAAAAGAAACCACGCATAACCTTCTAAAAGAGAAAGTATGAGAAGAAGCAAGCACTCGCCTTAGTTTTTAGGTCATTAATTACATCTGCTACTGTGCTCTGTTTTGGAAGTCTTATACTATGAATCACCACCTGAAAACAAAAGGAAAGAGATGCAATGTGATGCACAAAATATTGAAATGCCCACGCATATGACCATTCGGATCTGTACACTCACCTCATCCTTAATGGCTGAATGAAAAGCAACTTTCAGAGTTTTCAAACCTTGCAATTCTGGCAGAGGTATATCCAATACTTCATAATACAAGATATCGGAAGTCTGTTGAAATAATTCCATTGAAGAATTGAGCCACTAAATGGTTACCAAAATGGAAGGCCATGAAAACCCGAAAAAAATAATCAGGTTCCAGGTGACCGACCTGATTGTAGTGGACCAGCATGTCAGATAAATGCTCCACCCCCCGATACTTAATTGGTTGAGGTTTAGGCTGCTGAGAGTAACAATTGTGGGATGTAAGCCTAATTTTGGTTGAATCATCCAAACCAAGTTGGCGAGCAACTCTATCAACAACATCATCATATGTGTAAAGCTTGGACCTAGCAATTTCAAAAGGAGAAAGGAAATGAATGAGAAAGAATTATAACCAAAACTTGTTCAATATAAGTGTTAAAAAAAATAAAAATAAAAAAGAGAAGAAGAAGAAGAAATATTCACTAATACTTACAGCTCCAGACAAAAATCATCCTCCTTTGGTTTCTCTAGAGATCGGAAATGAACAACCTGTTAATCATGAAATTATGTGAAGTGAATACTTTTTCAGAATGAATTAAAAAAAGATAACAAGCAATATGCAATTACATAGGGGGGAAGTCATTAAAAAGAGTGAAATTTTGACTATTCTAACACTAGTAAGCAATAAGATGACATCAGTACCATAAATTGTTCCAGACAACAATCTAACAAGACAGTCCACAAGACCAAAATAATGTATTAAGCAGAACAAATGAAACAATTTTAAGTTGGCTAGGATTGGCACCTATAATATTCCTGGGGATTTCAATGTTCCCTACCCTTCAATAAAAAGTTAAAAGATCTTGATATTCTCTAAACAGCATATTTTCAGGAATTTTTTTTTCATATAAAAAAATATTACAGAAGCAAAAGGTAATCTGCATAACCAAAAAGTACAAGAAGAAAAAGGACAATGGCCACCCATCCTCAAGAATAGATTACAATAATAGGAATTCTCCCAAATACCATACCGTTTTCCTGTATTGCCTTACTCACCACCAAAAGACATAAACATTCCCACTGATATTAATGAGACTTAAACTTCGAATGAAATGCATGCATCTCCAAGGACCACCTTGGATGCTGTTCAGCCACTTATGAGTAGGGCAAACTACAATCAAGTGTCAAGAATAGCATCCACCCAGATGTCTCTGAACCATCATTGCACCTACAGCTATGTGGTGATAGTAAAGTATTCCCATCTTGCTTCCGAAAGACCCAACACTATTCCTGCCAGCCCAGTGTTTGGCACGACCTACCATCAAAATTTAGTTTGATAGCATTGGGAGGGGAAGAAACCCAACATTACTGGGTCAGAGCAGGAGCACCAATAGAGGTTTCAACAGATACCCAATAGCACAAGAAGTAATTGATGAGACTCCCATGAAAGTCCTCTAGGAGACACAAATCTGGCTGTTCCCATGACGGTAATAAGTAACATCCCAACAGAATCTGTCCCATCATCGAAACATCCTCTTGTTCCCTCCTAAATAATCCAAATGCCAACTAAAGACTTAAAAGGACCAAAGCAGCTTTCCTCTCACTCCCAAGGGAACCAATAGCCAAAACCCCATATTTTACTGCAAAGAATACCATCATACACCTCGACTCTTCAGTTGATCTCATGCTCATACATGTCTAATTCCACTAGTTACTTTTCAACTCAGGGTTGTTACCTTGGCCACCATTAAGTTGCTTTTGAAGAACCACCCAGTAGTTTAAATTTATAAATTACATGACATAGTATAGGAAGTCATAATCATCCCAAATCAACACTAAAAAACATAAAAACATGCTTGCTCATAACACTGAATAAACTGTTACTATTTAACCTCATGAACTGTAAGATGTTCATTAATGATACAATATACCACTGAATTAGCTATTACTGTTTAACCTAACGCGCTGTAGTATGTCATTTATAATATAATACAACAGCCAGAGTTTTTAAATCCCTCTTCCTCTTACAAAAATACCTGCCAAGCCAATACTACAATTAACCCAACTATTACCATTAGTACATAATTTTCTGCCAAATTTTATTTTTAACAAATATGATAAGTGAATGCTTGTAAAGGAATCAATAAAGACACTTATTCAGAAAAAACATGCCTGGCGATTATGTACATATTCCAAAAATAATGGAACATCAGGATATCGGTATTGTTCATCACTGTCAACAGGATGAGACTTTTGAAAACAAATAATGTCTCCATCTTCAAGCTGCAAACAAAGGAAACAAAATATATCAATCAGCACAGAAAATGCAAGCAACAACACACAATACAATCACCCGTACATGATAAATACCTGGCTAGATCGGAAAGTGAGTTTCTTGTCAATGTGTTCACACATGACAGTAGGCTCAAACTTAATTTCCTGGTCAGCGAAAAGGATGGGCATGAAACTTAGGTAAATAACAAATTCCTGATGTATGATATAACCAAAGTAAAGTTCACAAAAACTTAAAACACAGCTGCAATTCCACAACATACATTAGATGGACTTATTTTCCCTCCTGGTGGGACAGGGAAGAAAAAAAATTGAAGTATAGGAACAGAGCCTAACCTCATAAAGTTCAATTTCTTCATTAGGGCTAAATCCAGCCATTTCATTTAGTTTTGTTAGGATATCCACAGGCTTACCAATACCCTTAACAAAAATCCTTCCAACATACCTGAGAAAGTCAAACAAAAAATTAAAATAATTTTTACAAAAAAAAAATCTCTTGACAAGAAACAGGAGGGAAGGAACACTAAGCACCGAAACTCCTCTTTCTCAGGGTCATATAGCTTGAAGAAAAGCAGAATATCCTCTTTTGTCTTGTCCAGTGGAGAAATAGGACGCAAATCCTGTATGATATCAGAGAAAAGCATTGGTAGTGAATAAAAACACAACTCAAGCAAGCTCGACAATGTATCAAATTAAATTAAAATAAGAACAGTTACCGGCCCAAGCTCCACTTCCAGGTATAACTTAAGTTCCGCATTATGCGCTTTATTTGAAACCTCCCTCAACTGTCCAACCTACAAGGAAGGTTGCCAAAATATAAAATGCATGTCTTCCATGTACTAGACGGCAATATTAGGAACCAACCATCCTGTTCATATAAACACCTAAACCAGAACTAAGAGCTTAAATTAAAGGGAAAAACTAATGGGGTTTCAAAGATACATCTTTCTTATGGGGGCGGATTTGGGGTTTTGACAGTAATCGCAACCCTCCAATCAAGTTAATTTATTATAACTTCATAGCCACTAGCAGAGCCTAAGCAAACAGTTTGAATTCAGCTTAGACCAGAAAACATTTACTTCTTAGTCCAAAATTTAGCACCCTTAAGTTCCACTACAGCTGGATTAATTTCCCAAGAGACAAGTCTATTTTGACATACCTTACTCCAGTTTTGAATACTCTGGCATTACGATCCATGCAACAACATTACAATGTCAAATGACATATAAACGCCCATAATGATTTTGAGCTTGATAATGTCTTGCAGCGACGCTGTATTTTTTTTTTTTTTTTGGGGGGGGGGGCAGGAAAGAGAGGGGGGGGTGGGGGAACCCCCCCCCCCCCCCCCCAAAAAAAAAAAAAAAGGTGAAGGTGGGATTCATGGTGGGATGTCATGTCACTGATGCTCTTGTATTTAATAATAAAGCCCCAGCGTGTTAAGAGAAAGGATTAACATCCAAGAAAGCTTTGCATGGTCTAAGAACAATGCTTTAAGGATGGAGGGGGTTTACAGCGAAAGAAGCATCGAAGGGGTCATCCTGGCAGCGAAATATGATGACCAAAACAACAATTAAGCAAGTGACTTTATCCATAATGACATCACAAAGAGCATAGTGAATGTGGATTTTCATATTGCAAACTTCAGAAGGTAAAGTAAAGAATAGTCCGCTGAAGGGAATGACACCCTTCACCAAATGAAATGGAAAGATCAGAATAGTTACAACCCCAGCTCTCAAGTTGGGATGGATGGGATACGTGAAGAAAAACATTAGCTTTATCATCAGTGCTTTATAATCACCACTAAGAACCCTTCTGGCATTTGCATTCTCCTCCTCAAGAAAAGAAGCCCTAACCAGAGGAAAAAAATCTAGGTCATTCAAAACCTACAAAATGCATATCCCAGGCTGGTGGACACAAAAATGAGAAACACAATTATAGTGTAATATCACTTTGAAAGCAAGGAGGAGGAGTAGGTTAACTGCCTTTTTATTTTTTAATAGAGAGCACCAAGGAGTAAAGCAATGCATCTATGGCCAAATTCATGGTAACTTATAACATATAGGTGACTGAATAAACTAGATTAGGGGGAATAAAGAAAAAAGAAAAAAAAGCAATACATGCAGTAATAGATTCATGATAACTTTTGAATATAAATGCTGGAAACTAATAAAAAAATATGATATGACAGTGTAAGTACTAACAGATTGTTGCTCTTCCTGATGAGTCAATGGCCGGTTTGGACGATAGGTATGGTTTTGACGCTTGGCCCAAAGCCAAAAACGCTGGTATTGCACTGGAATGCCAAACTCTTTAGCAACCTCCTCCTGTGAAACACTTCAGTAGTAAGAATATAACAGAAACCAAAGGAAAAATAAAAACTTGATTATTGCAACTTCTCTGCATGTATGAAGATTCTTTCATGAACCGAGTACGTTAACCCAAAAAAGAAAAATAAAAAAGGAAAGAGGATCAACATAACAACTAAATAACTATATGAAATAAATAATTCCCCAGGAACTCTAAAATATTCCCTTGGAAAAAAATTTCACCCTAACGGGTTTTGGGAAAAAAAAATTAAACTCTCAGGAATTCTTTCTGTTGGTCACTTTAAAAAATGTAAACCATAAACCATCTTTAGGAATTTAAAGAATACCAACAAAAGTGCAAGCATTTTGAGAAGAAATTACAGAAGCATTCAACAATATTAGCTCAGCTCAATGCACAATTACATATTATGGGTGGTATTTTCCTTTAAAACTTAAAGGAAAATTATACATAACAGTCATTCAACTGGCTATAATGCGTAGCGTGGAATGTTCGGCAATTAAGAAGCATCATATAGATAAACTCAGTGTAACTGAAATGAGGATGTTGGGATAGATGTGTGGCAAAACTATGAAGGATAGCTCTAGGTGAGGTGGTGAGGAAAGACATGCATAGCTTAGACCTTGTTTCAAATATTATCTTGAACAGAGCTGATTGAAAGGCAAGAATCAATGTATCTGACCCCATTTAGTTGGGTTAAGCTTTGTTGTTGTTATTGCTATTGTTGTTGTAGTACCTATAGGGAGGGAGTTTAGTCCCTAACTACACTTTGAGAGAGAGAGAGGGGTTGGGGGGGTGGGGGGCTATTTTCAGTAAATCAGAGATGGCAAAGGGCGTCTTAGACAGCACCAGAGAAAGGGTAAGGTTAGTGCTACCACCTCCTGAAATTAATTAAATTCCACTAAGTATATTACCATGAGATAAAGCTAATTCATTTTTTCTAGGCCCAGAAAATTGACATGTGGACAATAAAGATGATTCCTATAGAATTATTTTATAAGCAATTTACTCTATAAAATTTAATAGGAAATTTCCCTTTATTTCAATTTACCATTTTGTGCCACCTAGAAAAAATTATGTGGCAGTTCCAGCCACTGGATAGAAAGGACATTATACGATGAGCCATAAGTCAAATTCCAGAACCTAGTTTAATCAAACAACTTCCCGAATATTTGCCGTGTGTGACCATGCACACCTACGGTATTTAGATCACTACTATGCACTCTCCCATAGTACTAGATTTTCAAACTCTAATGGGCTGAAACATGACATGTGAGCTGACCTAAGGATCTACCTCCCCACAATATTTAAGCCCCAACTGATCTGCCATGTGGCATATTTTTAGGGCCGTTTTGGTGAGGTTTCCAAAGTGAACCGTCTAGGACACCTTTACCCAATTAATATTTATAAGTCATAGATCACTAAAGCTGGAGTCTTTGGAATATTTAAAAAATGTCTTCACAACAGGATCTTTCAAGAACTCAAGACACAAAAACTCAACAAGGTTACTCCTTTATCACAATTTATTTATTTGCACCACCAAATCACTAAGCATGATGACGCATATGGATGGGGTAGAAATATGGGCAAACTCTTTAAAGGCTTCTCAGTTTCTAAACGCGAAACCAATATTTCTTAATTGCATTTTGCAAATGACTTTTTATTAGGCAATCATATCAACGAGGAGAAAATATAAAGAACTTCAGGTTAACATATTAACTTATTCAAGAATGAGGTGATTCTGGTTGGAGATGCTGCAACATTTCAACAAAATAGTAAGCAGCCACACCAAGAAATATATGGGACAGAAAGCACAAGCATAAAGCAATCTGAGATCAGGTAGTGGATAAATAGAGCAATGATTATCAAATTGGAATGTACAACCATCCAAAGGAAGTACCCAAACCTTGATTAAGAATGCCTTACCAGAAGGCCATAAAAATAATCAAGGTTTAATATGACCAATACAGCTCAATGAGCCCATAACACCATACCCCAGGGGCAGGATGGCAACAGAAAGAATAATTTGACAAGAGAGACAGAGAGGTTTGAGTGATAATGACAATAAGGAAGAAATGATTACAGGAGGTACAGAAAGGAGACCTACTTAAGCAAAATTTAGGGGGAAAACGAAGAGAGCAACAATGGTGAAGTTAATGAGAAGTTATCTCATTAACTTCTTGAGTTTTCTTGTTATTAGGTTATTTTCCTCTACATATTTTATCTCTTTACTACTAATGCCAAGGGTAATTGATACAGTCCTGGGTGTGGCAAAGCTGCAATTTCAGGAAAAATTGAAGGCCACTTTGGGTAAGGAACAGTTCATGGGACACAAAAGAAAATTGATTTAAAAGGGACAGACTTGGAAGGCGGTTAAAAGTTAGGATAGAGCAAGATTTGTAATAAATCCAAGGGTAATTTAGAAAACCAGGGGGAAAAAAGGAGGAATTAAAATAAGGAGGAAAGATGACGTGGGTAAAGGAGATGTCTTTCAACCTCTCAACCAAGAGCTGAAGGCAGAAGACAGCAGGGCTTCGAAGAAAGAGATCTCCCTAGTATGGCCATCGTTTGGTCTGAAGTTCCAGGTACAGAATCACAATAAAGCTCTGGTGAACCCAAGCAGTAACAGCCCCAACAATCAGTTAGTCATTTATTATAACTCTGAAATCAAGCCTAGCGGTAGGAAAAGTAGTAGATCTGATTTCAGTTGGGAATCCTCAGTTCTAGTAATGGTTTAAGCTGATGTTTATCAGGTAAAGTCGCACACACGTAAGGGTTCAGCACCCAAAGTTTGGGGTTGAGAACTCAACAGCTGGGAGAGACCGATTCAGATGTTTAAGAAACAGGAAGAGTAACTAGAAGAAAGAAAAAAGAGTGGAAGAAACAAGGAAGAACCCACCTGAGAAAAAGGGGGATATGGTTCACTGGGAAGAAGGGGAAGAAAAGAAGAGGGGAGAGAAAGGAGAGATAAGGTAGCACGCAAGCTTGAGCCTGCAGGCACACCAAACAAATCATCACATTTTCAAAATTACTGATCTCCATCTTTGGGTTACATGGGCATATACAAAGACTAAAAAAGGAGACTCCTAAATTAAAACAGAAACTAAATAATAGAAGGCAAGTTGAAGTCAATTGAAACTCAAGTAAACTACTAAATATCCTACGTATCTAGACTTCCTATTACAAGATAAACCCTAATAAAGTTTAAAAAAAGAAATCCTAAAAAACAAGATTTGGAGCCCAATTCTTTGTGGCCTTCAATCTCCAAGCTGGTCCAGAACCATAGCTGCATCAGTAGTTCAGAGAACTTGAAAAAAGGGTTCATTTCACTCTTAAACAGGAATGTCAAAAGTGAGACCGCTTTATAGTATAGATTTTAGCAGTTAGCAAATAAAATTGAAACATATTACAGCAGCATATCTTGTGGAATGGGAGGAGGATGTTTAAAGAATACCATTTGATAAATTGAGCTGATTATTTATTGGGGACAGTGTAACGTTTGGGACTTTTGGCATCATACATGGTGCAAGGGAAAGCCCCTCTTAAATCATAATATCCTGAGTTATTCTTGCCCAATTAGTTGGGACAGGGACTAGTCGAGTTTAGTTGTAGTACCCTAGGTTATTCTAAATCTCCATTACAGGGAGAGTCATGGACAAGGGACTGTCATGTGTAGAGGAAGGAGGTAGAATGTGGGTTCCACAAATGCATTGGAACCCTAATGATTGGGAATTGAAGCCCATGACAGAGGTATCATCCAAGTTGGAGGAGGTGGTTTTTCAGGGAACCAGGCAATTTAAGTTGCCTCCTACTGGCTACAGTACATGGAGACAGCCCCTTTTCCATAGTTGTCAAGGTGTCGCTTAGGCCTGAGCGCCTTATCACCCTAGGCAACCGCCTTGTTTTCAATGTGTTTTTTTTTGCTCTCAGGAACAACACTTATCAAGCAGTACTTATTTATGTCTAATATCATTTAGGCAGTACTTATTTTATGACTAATATCATTTAAGTAAATGTTTCTTTAATTTTATATTTCATTTACTTAAGATATTATTCATAAATAAACAAATACTCCTCCCCCCATTTCAATCAAATAAAAATAGTCTAAAATTCAAATTCCAAAAGGATAAAAAGTCAACCCTCCAATTCAAGAACAAAAGTTGTAATTTCGGATGCGAAGGCGATTTTCTACTTCCAAATGCTAGGCTATTTTTCAAATATAAAAATTTCATAAATCTTATTATAATAAAATATCACTAAAAACCAAGAGCGCACTAAAATAATCTCTTACTTTGATGCCCAAAAAATAATTTACATTCAGATGACCTTAAAAAGAATTTTCGAACTCCGAACAAGGTTTGACCGGAGTGTAACTCCTTCATTATAACTCGAATTCAAACAATCTCGGATTTGTTAAAAAACTGATTATGCTAGCTTTGCAACGAATTCGAGATTGCTTAAATCTGAACTATATTATAGGAGTTACGCTCAGGTCAAATTTGTTAGAAGTACGCAAATGTTAGTCATAAATACGTGTTGCCTACTTAACTCATTATTTGTTGCTTTATTGGTTTTCTTGTGTTAATTAAATTATGTCTTAAATGTTGATTATTTATATAAAATGTTACTACATATAAATATTAATATAGCATTAATATTTTAGAAATAAAAAAAATACACTGGGAACGCCTTGGTCGCCCAGGCGCTCAGGATGGCCTTGAACACCTTGGATCGCCTTGTCACCTTAACAACTATGCCCTTTTCTCACACAATAATATGTGACACATTAATGCCCCCACAATTACTTCCTTCCCCTGAAAACATACAGAAAGTGGATCACTTGATTGATAGGGATGAGATCTACAGAATATACGCATAATGGGTGGTAAGTTGGAGTAATCTGTCTGCCATTTATTCACCTAGAGCACTTCTTCCCATGGCATTCGGGGAAGATAGTGCAGCACTTCAATGAGTCTATACAGCTTCTAGAAACTGATGAGCAGCTAATGCAGAAGCCCGGAAGTCAATAATGAAGGAACTCTCAATGAGGTTTCCAACGTTATGAACTGTTTTTGGAATGTAGTGGGTTGAGTGTTTGCAGACTGAGGAAGCTCAACTGAGCCATGTTGATGTCTATATTTTCATAACTACAGCCTTCAACAGTCTTGAAAAATTTATAGCAATTTTATAAATGAGGAAGGATGGGACTTCTTCCCGCAGAGAAATTGGATAATCATTGTTGTTATGTAATTGTATCTCTCTCCCAAGTCCGATGTACATGAGTACATCCCATTCATACAGCAATAAGAGAAAAACAAAGAACAGAAAAGGGGAAAAAGAAATATCATTGGGCGGTGGAAAATGGACTCAAGGAAAAGGAACAAAGGCTACCAAGCAAGAATCTAGCCCACAGGACAAGCATTGAGATGATGGGATGAGATATGCTCATCAATTAATCATGAAAATTTCTTTAAGGACATCAAGGTTTGAAATTTTGATAGGTAGGTCATTTCAACCCACGTTAAAGTCAAAATATTTCGTCAAAATGGGTGAAATCTTGTAAATTATGGGAAATGAGAATAAATAAGTGAAATACTAAGAATTTTGCAATGAGACTTTAGGGGATGCTTATTTCAAGCATAAATACGCATACAACTGATTAGATGCTTAAAAAAATCCAAAGTGGTAGTTCGGTTTCACACCCTACTTTGCCAATGTAAGCATCCAAACATTGTTCAAATCTAGCAAAAAATAAATAAAAAATATGAACCCAGATGGTAAGTGTTAAGGACTTACTCTTTCTTGAAGTTTCAATCCAAATGTCTCTTTACAATCTTGTCCTGGGAGCTTAAATGAGTTTGGGAGAGGTTTCAATCTCTAAAGGTTTGTAAAATTTTAAAAAGATATCATCCAAAAAAAAAATTTAAACGTTTTGCCAATTTCAACTCATTTCACCAATTTTTCTAATTTCAATTCATTTAGACTCGAAATTCAGTAATTTATATGAAGGGATGTGACATTTCGACTATTTTAACCAAATTTTTGACAATTCGAAGAAATATTGTATTCTTTGTGTTTCACATGTGATTTCATTTCAAGGTCCAGAAAAAACGAAATGTTTTGCGGCTTTTGCTAATCTTCGACCATTTCGGTCAAAATTTTGAACATTATAGGACCTAAGAACCCAAAGTGGTTCTCACTTTCATTAAGAAGGAAATTTTACAACAGAAAACTTTGAAAAAATCACAACTAGGTAAAAAACTGATTTCCTAGGGTATCATAGTTGTCCTATTTTAGCCTTCAGCCTGCATATATTAATTTCTGCTGAAAATGCCGAACGTGGCATATTGACTATAAAAAATCTATCATGATCCATTAAAAAAATTTGCTCATAAACCAGTTTAGAGAATTACATTTCAAAATTCTAGACCTTTATCATAAGCAACACATTAGGCCAACTACCTAGAAACACTAATTTTTGGGGTCAGACAGATCTAACACCTGGGTCCTGGATACAAACCCAAACCTAACACTGCAACTCAAACCCTTGAACATTGGCATAAAACCATAAAATCTAATAGTAAATATTTTATATAGCTTAAACATGCAAGAAAGAATGATTTTCTAAAAATAATAAATTCCCCACCACAGAAAATTTCAACATAAACCACAATTTCTGAATAGACGAACACTACCACACTAAGATTTGAAAAAAAAAAAAAAAAGAAGAATCAAAATTCAATCAATGCAGAAAAGATAAAGAAAACATGTTATATTTAGTGTATCATATCGCAATTTGATTTTGCAAAGCAAGATAACATATTTTCTCATCCACACCCCATTCCCAATGAGGAAAGAAAAACTACCGATATTTCATTGGCATTTTGCCTCTACTTCTATTAGCTCTCTCAAATAATAATATGCAAGCTGAAAACGCTATAAACCACTCTATGTAGCAATAGATACGTAGGCCCCAAAATTATTTTAACAAGAACCAGTATAAAAATTCCACTCAACAAGCCTTGTCCCTAGAAGTAACACTTACAGAACCATACCTTGAAAAGGATAAAAGGCATTTGTTTTTGAATCCGGAAGATCCGGACTTTATCATGATCCACAAGATCAAAATAAATGTCTTTCCCAATTTGCTCAATGAGATCCTCATTTCGAGCAACCTAATCGTACAAAACAACTGCTTTAGTACGAAAAGCAAGTGGTTCACCAATTCTAATTCTTGGTAGACAATCAATGATTCCAAAAATCCATGTGGCATGTATTTACCTTTATGATTGTATAAAGGTGTGCCTCTGCTTTTTCCTTTTTCTTGTGCTCCTTTTCTTCCTGTTCTTTCTTCAACCTTATCTGAAATACAAGGTTAGATGTGCTCAGTAAAATTCTCCTCCCCCCCCCCAAAAAAAAAAAAAAGAAAAAAAAAACCCCAAAAAAAGTGAAGTGAAGGATTTAAATACGTTATTAATACAAGCATCCTACCCTAAGGTGTTCAGCTATGTCCTTCTCATCCACGTTACAAATTATTTTCTCCTTGTCACTTTCCCGTATATACACAAGCATGTATGCATTGGAGTATTTCGTAAATTTAAACGGAGTGTTATTGAAGCCAGGATTTGTCTGCGGCAACTGTTTTGAGAAAAGGTGAAAAGAATGAGTACATGTTAAAATAAAATACAATCTGAAGGACCCTTAGAGAAAAGTGCCCTTAGAAGTATATAGGTTGCAAGAATATCACCTCTTCCTCACCACCATACTGCTCTTCCAAGGCCCTCTTTATATCTTCTTTTGTTACCCGTTCATCATCAAACTTGAACCTGAATATAACAACTTAAAAGTTACTACTGAGACTTAGTAATTGATATTAGCACAACACTGTTGGACCATACAAAAGTAGCTTAACAGAACTCTTGAGCAGTTCATATCGTAAACTATAATACAGACTAATGAGACCATCACACATTAACGTGTCACAAGTGCACAAGCCAATGCTTCAACCCACACAGAAACCCCATCTGAGCAGTGCAAAGGTGAAGGGCCAATATCAAGAAAACCACCAATAAGACAGTGTAGCCAACATAAAGTTCATAAACTAGTGTACCAGCTTATGAGTTAACAAGAGTTGAATGAATAATGAAAATCTTTTGACACCTTCTACATATATATGGCAATGGTGTTGGGGATTGTTACCATCTTGTCCAGTCTGAACTGGTATCTGGCCGTACTGATCCTATCTATTATAAACCATGGATCACCTAATCCGCTGTGTATATCAGGCCTTTGCTCCTCGGATTGGTTGATACTTTCGTTTAGATTGTTTGATCCAAACCAATCTGGATCAGTAGCACCCATGACCATTGCATAGTTTTTTCAAACAAGTGCCCTAAACTTGGCAGAACACAGATAGGTTCAGTACCACCAACGATGAAGCACAATTATTTTATAGAGATCTCCTAATCTTGGCAAAACACTTGAAATTTAACAGACAGAAATAAATTATGAAAGCCTCCATTCAAGCCATCAATACTTTAAAACTTTTAAAACAGTTCATTGTTTATAAACACCACATTTCAAGGTTATAATACACACCATTGATCAGAGAGGGTTGGCCTGATAAAAGCATAATAATGTCCACCATGCACCCCACCACTGTGAACCAAAACACTGCAAACAAGCACAGATGAGTAAAGAGTGGGACAAAGGAAAAAAGAATGTAATTACTTCAAAGTCCAGCCGCATAACTTACTGTTGATAAAATCAAAGTATAAGAACTAAATCATAAATTTGAGAATAATAAAGTAAGAAAAAGAATATTACAGTTAGACTGGGTAGATCCAAAACGACTCACCAAACAACAATCAAGAAATTTATTTACAGAATAATTTCAACAGCCCAATAACTAAAGAAACATGCGTATATAACATCAATCAACCGATGACCAATATTTTAATGGTCGAATCCAGACTGTCATTCTTGAGATAACTGATACCTGTGAAGTGTATAAAGGTTGCGAACTCTCCGATCTGCTTCGGGCGACAAATATTTTCCATTCTCTCGATCAAGGTCCAATTGGAGAGGGAACTCATAACGATCATTTATCTACAATAAAGCTAATAAATTAAAACATTTTCAAAATAATATCAAAAAAGTATAGGGGGAAAATTTATTCTCCCCGAAAAAGAACTTCAGTTTCTACTATAATTAAGAAACAAAAATTCAGATCGAAGAGTGTATATATAATGGCTCATCAAACAAATAATGACCAAAAAAAAAGTGACCAGAGCTGCATACTGAAAATGCAGTATATAAAAAGGCTCAATACCCAGTATATAAAACAACAATGTGAAATATGATTTTAATTACAGTTTTTCACTTGATCCCACAAGGGCTCCACAAAAAGGGCAATTACCAAGCGATAGGGGCTGGTGCCATATTAGGATCTGTGCCTACCATAGCCAGGAAGCAAACCCCCCCCCCAACACCCAAAAAAAGAATAGTCTCAACGAAGACCCACAAATTAGGACAAGAGGCCTTGAAAAAGCTCTTGATCCGATAAAGATGGGCCAACTAAATAGGAAGATCAAGTACTTCTACCACAAGACAGCAGTGACTAGCAGTGGACACTGGCAAAGTTGGTCACTAGAGTTATAAGGTTCAATGCAGTTTTAAAAGAGAAAAAAGGAAACCAGCATTACTCTCAAGTTAATTTATATCAAGATTTATCTCAGGAAGCCTTCCAACCTGATGCTATTATACACTATCTACAGGCCACAATCTGTATACATAAGAACATAGTTGTCAAGGCGACAAGGCGATCCAAGGCTTTCAAGGCCATCCTGGGTGCCTAGGCACCTAGACAACGCGACCAAGGTGTTCCCCGTGTATTTTTTTTTATTTCTAAAATATTAATGCTATATTAATGTTTATATATATATATATATATATATATATATATATATATATATATATATATATATATATATATATATATGCAATATTTTACATAAATAATCAACATTTAAGACATAACTTAATTAACATGAAAAAACCAACAAGGCAACAAATAATGAGTTAAGTAGGTAACACGTATTTATGACTAACATTTGCGTACTTCTAATAAATTTGACTGAAACGTAACTCCTTTAATATAGTTCAGATTCAAGCAATCTCGAATTCGTTGCAAAGTTGGCATAATCAGTTTTCTAACAAATCTGAGATTGCTTGAATCCGAATTATAATGAAGGAGTTACACTCCGGTCAAACCTTATTCGGAGTACGCGAATGCTATTTAAAGTCGTCTAAATGTAAATTATTTTTTGGGCATCAAAGCAAGAGATTATTTTGGCGCGCTCTTGGTTTTTAGTGATGCTTTACTATAATAAGATTTATGGAATTTTTATATTTGGAAAAAAACCTAGCATTTGGAAGTTGAAAATCGCCCCCGCACCCAAAAATATAGTTTTTTTTTTTTTGAACTGGAGGGCATGGAATAAAATCTCGGCGAGATCTCGCCGATCTCGCCTTCTCGGCATTAGCCGAGACGAAAACAGGGTCGATAACCCTTTTCGTCTCGGCAGATGCATAATCTCGCCGAGATCTCGGTAGATCTCGCCGAGATCTCGGTAAATCTCGCAATTTCTCGGCGAGATCTCGGTAAATCTCGCCGAGAAATTGCTTTTTTTTTTTTTCTCTTTATAAAAGAGAGAACTCACTGTTCTCGGTCGAGAACTCGACCGAGAACTGCTGTTTCCGCTTTTTTGTTAGTTTTTTGAAAATTTTCTTATTTCTTCCTCATTTTTTCTTTGTTTGGACTTTCAACTTGCAATGGGTGGTGCTTCGGACTGCGAAGATTGCTGTGGGTGTTTCATATGAACTGTTGAAGGTTAGATTCTTGCCCAAAAATGAGATTTTTAAATGAGACTATAAGAGAGAAAAAAAATTGGTAGAATCTGATGAAATTTTTATATAGTATGCCCGATCTACGAAACTATGGGATCATTCAGTATTGAACATTTGAACTATGATGTAATGATTTATAATGAAGTGTTATTTTGTTTCTCTTTCCCCCAATGCATTATGTTATTGTCTCATTTGCCATATTTGATTGAATATAATAAACAATATTAGCCTAAGTTTACAACAGACTTCAATGTTGACTGCCAAAACATGGCTGTAAACCCAAACAACCACAAAGAGTCATTATTTTTATAATTTTATGCTCTAAATGTGTTTATGTATGTAGAAATGATGTTCCCCTGAAGTTGGAGACCTAAAAAATATATTTTGGCCACCGAGACAGCCTTTTTAAGATGTCTCGAAAAAAATACAGTGTCTCGGCGAGATCTCGCCGAGATCTCGGTTTCGGAGGAGGCTGAAACTCCTCCCAAACCCGAGATTTTAAACCTTGCTGGAGGGTTGACTTTTTATCCTTTTGGAATTTGAATTTTAAACTATTTTTATTGGATTCAAATGGAGGGTATTTGCTTATTTATGAATAAATATCTTAAGCAAACGAAATTCATTTACTTAAATGATATTAGTCATAAATAAGTATTACCTGATAAGTGTTGTTCCTAAGAGCAAAAAAAGGCAAATTGAAAACAAGACGGTCGCCCAGGGTGATAAGGTTGTTGCCCAGGGTGATAAGGTTGTTGCCCAGGGTGATAAGGCACCCTAGCGCCCAGGCTTACAAAATCCACTTAGACACCTAGGCGACGCCTTGACAACTATGCATAAGAATAGCACTAATCTCAGAGTACCCTTGAAAAGTTGTCTCTGAACTAAAACAAAGCTTAAAATCACAACAATGACACAAACCTTCCCACTGTTTTACGCTATCCAAAGACATCTTCTGCTAAATTAGTCATCAAAATTTTTTGGACCATCTTGGATCACACCTCTTAACCCTTCCACTGGTACTTATAGATTTCTTTGAATTGCACTTCATCACACCTCAATACATTTGTCTTTACTAAACATGATCCAAACCATCTCAGTAAACTTCTTATCATGTCAACTATTAGCATCTGGTGATGCTCCTAAGTTCCCAACAAATGCATCGTATTCTCATAGTCTTTCTCTCGTCTGCCCCAACTTACCAATCCGAGCTTTGCTTCTACGAAAATAGGGCTATCCTTTTCCACAGCTGCAGGTTTCCCATATTAATGGTATAAATCAGAAGACGAGAACACAAGCACAATGCTGATTAAACCATGAAAGTTTGAGCTACACGTAAGAAGTACAAAATACGCAAAGGATGAGGACCAATAGATGTATATGAACCATCTGCTCATAGAAAAAAGACCCTGGTGAGCTTTGCAACATATTCCATCAAAATCTAACCAAACCAAGAATTTACTTCCAGTAGTTAACCATATTGAATGATTGTCAAGGGGTCGCCTAGGGGTCCAGGTGGGTTATTATCCCTTGGGCAGTTGGTCGTATTATTGTATCACAACTTGTTTTATTTTATTTTATTTTTTTAAATTGATGTCATTTGTAGCATTTTTATTGGATGTATAAAGTACATATATACACCATAATGCATGGAATTATGCATATGTATTAAAAACAATAATAATTGATGGTCCAACCCTTCCCTTTTGTATAAATCCTCTTATGGAAGTTGTACCCTTACAACGCCTTGGGTATACCCAGGCAGCCCTCCAGCGCCTTGGGTCGCCTTGGTGCCTTGGCAACTATGATTGAATCATCAGAAATTTCCTTCAATCACCCTTTCCATATACCCCATCATTTAATAATAATAAAAATAAAACTCCCTTTTCTTAATTGTCATTCCCACCATAATGAAGCTTCTGTAATCAGATAGGACTTCCCCCCTCCCTACTTTTCTAAAATAATCAACCCATGAAAATGACAATTTCAACTGGAAAACTTGCCTTGTACAACTAACATGACATTTGTGGTCACATTCGACCACTCAAATATCTGTTGCAAAAAGTGAACTATGTTTTCAAGCTAAAGTTTCTTTTCGACTATAGGTTACACAATATCCATTTTGTACACACTTACAAATTCCAAATTTGTTCTCCACTATGGGAAGCCCAAGCATGGTTTGAAATCTTGCCGAGATCTCGAGATTCTTGAATCTCTCAAACTAGTCGAGACGAGATGGACAAAGAGACTGGGTCTCGACCTGTTTTGACCAGTTCTCAACCAAGTCCTCAACTAGTTTTGACATGTCTCGACTGGTCATGACCAGTTTTCGGTTGAACCAAGCGTATAAAATGTCTATTTCGACTTCAACCAAGATTGTCTCCAAATCCTTGTGTTTCACCAAATCATTTCATGAGATTGTTGGGGGCAAGATTCAAGGTGCCGGTTTCGACCAGCCTCGAAACCGAGTTGTCTCGGGTTTCAACCAGATTTCGATCGAAACCTGGGATTTTTCCCAAAAAATCTCGAAGCTTAGTTTCGAGACCCAAAAGTGTTCTTCTTGATCTGAGTTTTTTTTTTGTAGCCTGTTTTAACCATTTACACATTAATTTAAATAAAAACATCCAAAATTATAATATGTGGTGTGGACCCAAGTTTGCTAATGTACGTTGAGACTTGGGATTGTGTCTAGAGTTATGTATGCAACATGTATTTATGACCAACATTCCCGTACTTCTACAAAATTTGACCGGAACATAACTCCTTTAATATAGCTTGGATTCAAGCAATGTCGAATTCGTTACAAAGCTAGCATAATCAGCTTTTCAACAAATCTGAGATTGCTTGAATCCGAATTATAATGAAAGAGTTACACTCCGGTCAAACCTTGTTCGGAGTACGCGAATTATGTTGAAAGTCGTCTAAATGTAAATAATTTTTTGGGCATCAAAACAAGATATTATTTTGGTGCATTCATGATTTTTAGTGATGGTTTTTGAACTTGAGGGTTGACATTTTATCTTTTTGGAATTTGAATTTTAGACTATTTTTATTGGATTCAAATGAGAAGTATTTGCTTATCTATGAATAATATCTTAAGTAAATGAAATATAAAATTAAAGAAACATTTACTTAAACAATGTTAGTCATAAATAAGTACGGCCTACTAAATGTTGTTTCTTTGTAACCTAATAAGTGTTCCTTCTGTGCCCTGCTCCTGGTTTTGGGGTTAAAACCTGTCTATTTCGACAGGTTTTGATCGAAACCCAACCTTTTATAGACCAAAACCATGTCAAAAACCTAGTTTCGACCGAAACCTAGTCAAAACCTGGTACTTTTTAGGTTCGACCTAAGGTTTCGTCTCGACCCTGGTGGAAACCGAGTTGTGCCGATCAAAACTAGTGGTTTCGACTGGCACCTCGAACCATGGTTGGGGGAGCTTGGTACGAGAGCAAAGATCGTTGGTTCACGTCATTTCTACTGTTTAAGGTAAGAATTTTTTCGCAAAATTTGAATTTTTTTACATAAACATGATCATTACATTGGTAAATGATGTTGAAATTTTTATATGTAAGACACCTGAGCCCGATTTACGAGTTAGATCCTCCACGACACTTTATATGGAATTAGACATTGGGATGGAGTGATGGGGAGATGGGACTTAGGGGCATAGACCAAGATTTACATGAAGATGTTGCCAAGACCGTTAAGGCCATAGAAGAGACCATCATAGCACTCTCTGCTCTTGCAGCCCGGCTGAGGAATTGGAACCAATGGCGCCAAAGAAGGAAGCAAGCAGAGATGCAACTTTTGCAAATCCGAGCTTTCTCCTTATGCTTCTCCGCCAGTGTGCACAAGAAAACAATGTTCCTTGTTGGGAGAGCATTCTTTTTTTTACTTTACTTTGCTCAGTCGAACCTTACAGATTCAGCACAGCAACGAGGCAAGTGTTAAGGAAATCTCTCACGTCACCAATGACATGGCAACAGCTTTACACGGATACTTCGGTCATCACACATCAAACAAGGGTAAAAGCGCCATTTCAAAAGCTTTACAAGGATACTTCAGTCATCACACATCAAACAAGGGTAAAAGCGACATTTCCAAAGATGCACTATTCACTATAAATACCACAAATCCTGAGATTTTAGGTACTTTTGCATTTATTACTCTTTCTTGGGATTATCGCTCTGACACATCCGATTGTGGATCTCTCACCTACCCCATTTAAATATTGTTGTGGGCTCAGATGTCGAGCCCATCGACTGTTCATAGAGCCCTAACTTAGGCATCGGAGTAAACCCAGGGCCATAGGCCCGCCTCTCCCTTGTCATTGCTTGTCTTGCAGGTCTAGTCAGCATGGTGGACCTCGGATACGGATTTGGGCTGAAACATTCCTCAAGAAGCTTCAGCACAAGATTAGAGAAGTTCTGGTCCCCCAAGCTTGCTCTTACTTCCCAACCAGCGTTTCAGACGAAGACAATGCCGCAATCCCAATGTCCTCCGAGTTCCCTTCCTTTCCACTCATCCTAGATCCATCTAACTGAATGAAAATAAAACGAAAATCAGACCATCACCTTCAAAAGATCCGAAGTAAATCATATTCCTTTAGAGAAGAAGACAAAGTTGGGAGTTAGTCATTTTGATCAATTAATTAACGCTTCCTTTTTTGTGGAGTGCTCGATAGAATCAACCGATTCTTTTTTATTCCAATAGATGCAAACGGGAATTGGATCGGAATCAATAGGACCCAATTCCAGTCCCAGTCTCGAATTTGTGTTTTTATTTGCTTGTGTGTCCCCACCACCAGCTATTAACATCTTAGTTTCTTTTACCACCAAATTATGTTAAACAATCCCTAAGTCATTCGATGATCTCTCTTACTTGCACATTGAAAAAGCTATTGCATCAAAACCGTTTTCCAATGTAAAAGTATTACTAGGATTCCGTTGAGCATGTTTCTTGATCGCATAACATGTTCCATAAAGCATCACTAATCATGAAGTAGTCTCTCTTCTATTTTTCCCTTTTCTTTTTTTTTTATTATTATTATTATTTTTAGTTTGAGGGTAAATCAAATTTTCTTTGATTTGTACACTCTAAGAGCTGAACCTCCCTTCAACTTGATTGGTATGCATCAAAATCTACACAAGCACACACATTCATATACTATAAAGATCTAATGAAAAATGCAGTTTTACATTATGCAACACACAGGCTTTGTTTGGTCGCACGGGGAATTGAAGGGAAGGGAAGTGAAATTTTTAAACTTTAAAAGGAAATTTTTTTAATGAATACAACACATACTATCACATTACTATGTAACTAATTCCAAATTATTCCACATATAGTTATTAACTTACACTTCATTTTGCATCCAAATCCCTCTCATTTGAAAAGTAAAATAAATTTTACATCTTATAAGTATCATTATTAAATATATTATGAAATTTAGGTAATTTATACAATCATGTTGTGTTACAACTATAGAAGTTTCCTTTTTAAATTTGAAAATTTCACTTCCTTTCAATTCCCCTTGCAACCAAAATGAGCCTTAGAGATTTTCATGGGATTTAAATAATTCATCAACACTATATATTGTATCTCCAAATTCTAATTAACCTAGGGATTTATTTTCTCAATACAAGCCTTGGGGGGACAAAAAGATTCTCATCCCAATAATAGACGAAACAAAATTCAATCTCCTTTGGTGTTATTTTCAACACACTGGACGAAAATGTATACTATGTTTTTTATCGAAGGCATATTCCAAGCCTTTCTCAGTTTCGTAGAGCATTACGTATGAGTTCGCATAGAGGCAGCTATTAAATTCTCTTCACAAATGGACAGAGTTCATAACTTAAACCATACTGACATTCAGATAAATTTTTCCCTTCCCACGTTTCAGTTCACTGATGATTGAACAAAGACAAGACCTCAAGCAGAGACATAAACAGGGAAAATGTGTAGCAATCATACAAAACACATTATGACGTAGAATAAGAGGCAGCATAAATTCTAACCTTCACCATAGTGTCCCGCATAAAATCATACTCAAACCGTTTTAGCTGAAGCTGAAGGACAGGAGGGAAGTCAATGAACAGAACACCCTTCCTAGCATCCTGGAAAAAATCAAATTAACAACATTTCCTCTAAGAATCATCTTCAAGCAAGTAATCAGACATATGATAATGTTTACTTCACCATATCATGCAATTTAATACAAAACAAATTGTTCACTAAATCGAAAGAAAGTTGAAGAAGAGCCCAGTAATGAACAGGATGACATTAGAAATAATATTACTTCTCAAGCATATGACAGATGAGTTCAACAAACCTAAGAAGTAAGGACTGATTAAAAAAAGTCAATTTTGACTTTCAAAACCAATCTAGAGCTTTATTTCTTACTCCGAAATGGCTAATCATACATTCCTCACACGCATCATACTGTGTGACGCAGGATAGGCATGGAAGCCTCTATGACCTTGGATTTTGAAACTTGAGATGCTCCCATATTACCATACTGTCCACCATTAACCATGATCAGATAGCATCTTACCTGTAGTCCATGTTGCTCAGCATGATACTTGTTATCACCCTCAAGGCGTTCAACTTCCACATACTTGTCAAAAGAAGCATAAACGTCTCGACAGCCTTTGACATCAAGCTGAAGGTCTGTTGCACAAATATATAGAGTTGATTACCAAGTAAGTATATTGACTAAGACCATACATTTCTAACCTGGACAACTCAATACCAAAACTAAAATACATACCGTAAAATGACTCCTTTCTTGTAGACTTATAGTCCACATTGATGCATTCAATGTAATTCATATGGTGACCTTCAAACAACTGTTGTATTGTACCCTCCACAACAGTTCCCTAAGCCAGTATACAAAAAGCAAAGTTCAGATTGCCTCCATAAATCTTATAAATTTGAGGGGGAAAGAGGGGAGAGGGGGGGAAGAGGGGGGGGGGGGGGAAGCAACAAGACGAAATCACCTTCATCTTATCTTCCAGCTTTTCACAAAGAACCCTATTAAGCTCCTGAACATCATGTTGCATGAAAGAATCATATGTGTCCCATCCAAAAGATTTGGTCAGCTCTTTTGTCGCAACACTGTTATCACTGTACTGAACCTTATAGAATAAGCTCTGTAGAGCCAGGGGAATGCTCCCCGATGGCATATCATTCTCAGTTGTTGGCATATGGTACACAGCCTGAAATACACAACATCAAATTACAGGGAAGGGGGGAAGCAGCAAGGGAAGATAATATCAACTAGATAGCACAGGAAAAAAATTTCAAGGCTTAACCTTTCTAAAGTACGGGATATGGTACAAAGTCTGGAGGAGAGAATTCATGTAACAGGTTGCTCCTTGGTTCTTAAGTCCAACATAACCTGTTTCCTTTTTCGAGTCATATGTCCAATAATCCACAACCCTTCGGACAGCAACCTCAGCTTCAACTATTACTGTATCATTTGCAAGATATCCTCTACCCGGGTCATATAGTTCACTAAGAGGCATGAATGATGTAAAACCCCAGTCACTCTCTCGAGCATTAAATTGGTGTTGTGTGTCTGCACGAAGTAAAGACTGGAGTTATCACCAAATTTACAGGTGTGGCCAACAATCAAAATCTCCCTATATCTTTTGCCAGCAAGATACACAAGAACACCAATACCAAACGAACAGTGGAAAATATTGTTTCAACCTGTAAGCAATTATTTAATTTCACACAGATGAACAAATTCTACTGAAAAGAGTAGATTTCCAGCACACTAATGAACGCAAATCAACAAATCAACCATACATAGTGGAATGCATCCTGTGTAAAAACGAAAATGGACTTTGTTATTTCTCCTGTAAAGCTCAACAAGTTCATAACATAAAGGCCAAAGGAACTCTTTTGGACCAGTTCTTGCAAGTGATGCAAGAGGGAGTTAAATGGTAAAAATATTTTGATGTATGGTGATAAAAATATCATGGTGCATGGTGATCACAGGAGTAGTTTCACTATGAATACCCCTAGTATGGACCAAAAGTCTTAAGGAAACTTTTCAGTAAAGTTCTTCTAAGTGAGGAAATAGGAATGAATATGGGAAAGCACGGTGACAAAAATGTACGAGAAAAACTCTATAGGTGATCAGAGAAGAAAAATAAGGCTGGCGTCACAACTATGCATTAATATCTGAAGCACTACTTTGCTCCAAAACAGCACCTTCCCCTAAGAACGCAAAAATATGGGATTTTACAAATTTATCGAACCAGATAAAAGGCAGAGAAGATGATAAACGATGATACCTTTTCTAACTGTGTATTTGCTATGGATTTGATTAACCACAGCCAAGCTGAATTGAGCGTATCTACTCCATCCGTAAGGCAAATTCGCCGAATCTGCAACATCTAGATACATGGACAGATGGTCCACATTGTTCCCCTTTGGAAAAATGAGCACCCGCCTGCCCAAAGCAATGCAAGTGTCGGAGAATAATAGGAAGGAACACATTCAAGTATCCATCAAGTTGCATAAGAAATCAAATATGGGAATAGAGATCCACATACCACTTATAACCCCCGACATAGAAAATATCAGAGTAGTGCTTCTTGGTGTTCAACCTAGAAAAGTTTTCAATAGTCCACGTAAATCTCGACAATGGAGGATCCTCGACTGGCTGGTTCTCAACCGTACTGGCAGTCTCCGCTTGCGCAACTACTAATAAGTAACAAAGTAATCAGAAAAGAGAAAACATTGAAACCCTAAGAACAGTCTCCGTTAACAGACTACAGAGCCCACTGAAACCACCAAATCATTGAAAAACGAATTTGAGCCATGACCGAAAAATCAAGCTAAACAAATCTGAGAAACATATAAACGGTACGTTACAAAATTCACAGTACTTGTCCATTAACAACTAAAAAAATATCACCTTCCATTGGCTGGGGACCGTCGGCGAAATCCGTATGAGGGACCAACATCTCATCGTCTTCCTGCTGCAAAACGAAGCACGAATCAGAGCTTGGATCCAGTAAAATCAAACTCCGTCAATTGAATGAAAACCCTAAATATCCAATAAAGCTGCAATGGAATTGGCGAAATTGAGGAGTGAGGTCGATTCACAACCTCAAATCACACACGAAATCGATGAAACTAAACTAAAATACAGAGAGAACTAAAGAGAGATTGATTGAACACAAAAACAAGTACCAAATAAAAATACAAATATTCAAGTCGAGACTTGAGAAAAAGAGAGAGAAAGAAGTAGACATAGTAGAGACAGAGAGATGATATTATACATCTAGCGGAGGCGGGGTCATCATAGTCATCGATAGTGAGAGATGGGTCGTCCGATCGAAGAATCCGTAAACGGCGGAGGACGATGAACTGTGCAGAGACAAAACAGAGACAGAGAAAGAGAAAGAGAAAGAGAAGGAGAGAGAAAGGAAGGGAGACTCTGCAACGAGGAGACACCACCGAACACTGGTTCCGGAAAATGGCCCTGGAAATTATTTCGACAAGGGGTATATTCGGAATTACGAAGCAAAGAAATTGGGTAAGGAAGAGGAATTAAGAAGCCAACAATGTACCGGTGGTGATATTACCTACCCTTTTCCACTTTGTTGCTGTACTAGGAACGTTACGTTAAGGGTTACGTTGAGGATCCGTATCTAACGGACCCAATCCACCGTGCATCACCCTTATCTTTGCTTTGTTGTTGCCTTTTGCACGTTTCATATATGGTGTTACGTATTATATGGGACCCATTACTTTAGTCTATGCATTAAATAAAGGTTGTCTACGGTGATCCATTGAACAAAACTTAGGCTTTGAATCTTTTGTATCTGATAATTACCAAAAAAGAAATCTCTTTTATCTGATCGTAGTATAGATTTTATAGATATTTAGATTTTTAAATTTTTAGATTTTTAGAAAATCCTATTGTCAAAAGGAGTGAGAGTTACGTTAGTACTTCGGTGTCTATCTTACTTGTACATTCTTCTTTCTTGATGAATGCCTCCATGGTTTCTCTTAAGAGTCCAAGTTTGACCTTGAGAATCCAAGTCCGTCCTAATCTGCCCTGAGTTCAAACAGAGTACCCACCCTTGATCCAGATTAGACTCATGTTATTGCAAACTTTGGCAAGATCAGACTGGGCTTAAGTTGAAGCCTCGGGTATATATATATATATATAACTCTCTCACTCTCTCTCCTCTGATGAGAAGACTACATCCCCCTACTCTGCACTTCTCCAGCAACACCTCCTCCCATCGAGGAAGATATTTCAAAATTCGTCGACACCCATGACAAGTTGGTTGATGCTTTGTCGACGTCGACATCAACAGTGGGAGTCGACCTACAATATTTGCATCCTAATCAATCAAGTTTTGGAAATTTGTTGAAGACACGTGCAGACAAAAACATTCCACATATCCACACATCCACACATCTCATTGTTCAGTTTCACACATCCATCCATTTCGAACTTGTCCATTCCTATAGTAAAAACAAGTTTAAAATAAGTTCAAGACTCATATAATGGTCCAACTAAAATGACATTATGCTAACACTCAATCATAGAATACAATAAATACAAAGCACATTCAAAGTGTTATAAAAGAATGTTAATGACTTACAGATTTATAGAATCAAAGTTAGTAGTAATGATTGGGTTGAGTTGTGTCATTAGTCACTATCTTTAAGATTATATTCACACCTATAGTGCAAGGGTCCCCATGAACCAATCTCTTAATTGAAATAGCCCTTATAAAGGCTCCTCCAGTTATATGCACTCAAAAACTAGTATTTGTTTTTAACAAAAAAAAAAAAAAAGTCTTCATCAAAAAATCGATGGCTGCAATTAACACTCTTAAAACAGAGGGTATCGACTAGAGAGAGAGAGAGAGAGAGAGATACAAATTTAGTATTTGCATCAAACATGTTTTCTACAATCTTTAAAACCAAAAACCTTTAGGCACCATTATGTTGTGCATATCCTATAAAAATACAATCACAAATGTTAGAGTTAACGATATACTGTGGGTCTCAACTATCAGTGCTATATATGATCTTGCTTCTATATTAGTTATTTCCATTTATTGTAGTGGATTTGTTTCCACCAATGTTTATTTGTTTCCTTATTGGTTAGGGTTTATTTCCTAAGTTGTCTAGGTTTAGTTTCCTAATTGGTTTATGATTGTAATTAGGTAAGTTTTCGAAACTATTGTTTTTCCTCTTTGATTATAAATAAAGGAACCATAGGAGAGGAGAATATACAGACACATTGATTCTCTTTCTCTCTTCTCCATTCTTCTCCATCTTTTCTTTCTTTCTTTTCTATTTTGTTACATGGTATCAGAGCGGGTGCCATTTTGAGAGTCGTCTAAAATTCTCCATCGTGGTATGCAGCCACCATTGCTGCTCTGTCTTTTCATATTGTTGTTCTATTGTTATTTTCTGTTCTACTGTTATTTGCTTCTTTCACCACTGCCATTGATCAGAAGCTGCCTTTACCACTGGATCTGATCAGAAACTACTGCGAGCATTACACTGCTATTGGATCAGATCTGATTCAAGTACCTACTGCTATTGCGTCCTATTGATTGGCCTGCAAACGACCACTACTGTTCACTGTCATCTTCTGCTGCCGCAGGAGAGGATTTAGATCCCTTTCTTTATGCTCTACTGTTGCGGTTGGGTTAAATCTGGTTTGACATCTAACAGTCCGCCATCGATACTTTCTCATATCTGTTTTGATCTGCATAGATCTGAACTATTGTTGATACATACGTTCTATCCTGCCATAGATTTGATCTGCTGCATCGATCCTTGATCTACTACTACTACTATTATGCTACTGCTGATTTATTCTAATGATCAGATCTGATTTGCTATACCCAAGCCAGCTTCATCTGTGAGTACCCAAGCTTCTTTATTTCTGGTTCTTACTGTTCTGGGCGATACTGTAAGACCCGTGTCAAACTAACCCGGTCTTACCACCTTGAACCAGGTTTACCCATCATGGTCGAGTCAAATGGACCAAGGGCATGAAGGAGATCGAGATCCCAGGTATAAAATCGACCCAAAAACACTTAATTTTAGGGGAGGGTCGCATACCCAGCTAGGCAGGGTCGAACCTCCCAAAACAGAAAGTCAGACCCTCAGTTTTGAAGGGAGGGTCGGACAGCTTAAGACCCTAGGGTCGACGGGATCATCGACCCACCCATCGACCCTCGGTTTCTGACGAAACTGAAATTAGAAAATTTCCTAATTTTCGGTTGGAATTCTTTCCAAATCTCAATGGGACTATTATAGGACATTCCTAGTCTATTTAAAGGACGTCCCTAAGCCACTTTCACTTTTTTCACAACCCTAATTGAATTGAGAGAAAGAGGAGAAGGAAAAGAGGAAGAAGAGAGGCAAGGAAGAGAACCTAGCAAAAAGGAGAAGAGTTACAGAAAAAGATTAATCTTCTCAGGTATGGATACTAATTCTATGAGTTTCTACAGACCTTAGATTAGATATGGTTGAGTGTAGGATCTCGGAGAAACCCAAACCATCCATCCATGGTTAGGTTTTCATGAAAAACCATAGGAGGATGCACGAAAACTATTTAGATGGATTATACATGGTTCTAGACCATGGAATGACTGTTGAATGAATGTAGGAAGCAAGCCATAGGACCCCAAACACGAAGAATGGATTAAAAGTGGAAATTGGACCAGAGTGCATCGAGGGTCGCACCGAGGGTCGATAGACCATCCGACCCTAGGTGTTTCTGACCATCGACCCTCAGCATTCGGGAAGTTCAGAATGGAGGGAGGGTCGATAGACCCATCGACCCTAGCATCGACCCTAGCATCGACCCTCAGTTAACAGAATGGTTTTTAAATCTGGAATTAATTCTAATTAAATTCTATCGACTTTGTTAGGTTTGCTAGCAATATAATAACAGTATAAAGGTGATTTTAAAGCTTGAAAAAGTATCTTTTAGCAAGCCAAGGTGAGGAACCTTAACCCCAAACTAAATTGGTTAATAATAAACTGTTTTTTATTTCTTGAGTCCTATGCTATGTTTGATTTTATGCGAATATGTTGTAATATGCATACAACATGTCATCCAATATTTATATTACTTGTTCATGCATATTTACTTTATTGTTTATAACATGATGATGATGATGATGATGATAGGAATAGGCATGTGCTTGTATGTGTGTGGTTGATGTGCTTGATGCGAGCGAGTATCAGGGGAGGTGTGATGAGAACGTCAATAAACGTTAACCTTTGGCGGGTCTCAAAGACTTTAGCTCTATCTCTAACTCAAGTCTTGTGCATTGACATCGCCGTATCGCCATTACCTTAGCGGAACTATTATGTCGTAGAGTATCGGGGAGGTGGTCTCGTCCTTGTAGTCTCGACTCTCAGGGGGGCTTAGCTCTATCTCTATGGGCATTCCGAGGGATCTTTGCGGGTGAGGCCTTGAATACCTTGTTTCGAATTAGGATTGGTTAGTAGCGAGCCCAGTTTGCAAGCCCTCGCTAATAGGGGCTTACGTGTTAGTATAGCATTATATAGCAATAAACGTTAACCTTTGTTGTATAATGTTATGGTAGGGTGGATGGGGACGACGATAAACGTTAACCTTCGGGCGGGCTTCCACACCCTGTGTATAGAGGCGGTGTCAATAAACGTTAATCTTTGACCACCCAACCTTTCTATTGCACATTGCAAACTATAAACCAAACCAAAGATATAAATTGACTTTTTGCATGCATATGTATTGTTGCATTGTTTTGGCTACTCACTGAGCCGTGTTGTGTGCTCACCCCTCGACGTCGAATATTTTTAGTTGATGATGCAGGTTATACAGTTGAAGACTACATGAATACTCCTATGTACGGGACGGTAGCAGCAATGGATGCTGGAGCTGAAGATGATACACATGACTCCTCTTGCGAGTGCAACTCGTGTGTATTTGACTAGATATTTTTATAGGTTTCTTTATTGGATTTATAAGACATGTATTTGGTACTTAAATATTTATGTCTCGGTTAAACACAAAATAATTTGCTATTATTTATGGATATCATTTTAGTTCTCAGTTCATTTATTTATAAGACTTCCGCTATTGTGTATTTACTCTGATTATGATGGTGAGTATATGAAGGTTCAGGTAACGCGGGGATAGCCTATTTGAGATCCTGGTTGAACCGTTGGTTATTTAGCGGTTCATCACACCATTCTGAAATGTGCGGAATTGGGGTGTGACAGATACCGTTACAGTAACTTCATTTGGGTCGATCTCATTGAAAACCCCTCCGTTTGGCCTGAGCTTTTGGCCAAAGACTTTTCTTGTAGAAACGATTCACGCCCTTGAGTTTCAACCCCAACTGATTACCCTTCTGTGAGTTACAAAACCTGCCACTCTTCTTGCCACCAGATTCTGGTTTTAGAATTTTTTGTTTAGAGAATCCTTCTTGTTCCTTGATTTGATTTGTTGGGCTTCAAAGGAATATGGTATACGAATCCTTCTCCAGAATTTTAGTTTGGTTGGAGCTAAAGAGGATGAGTTTGATCCTTCTTTTTTAAATCTGATTTCCGCCCTGTGTTCTGATCGTGAATAATAGCTGAAGGTTGAAGATAACATTATAATTTACAGTTTTTCCCCTCCTTTCAAATGTCTTGAAATGCTTCTGATTTCTAAGTTTAGAGGATTGCCATTTGTTGGTTTAGTCTTTGAAATATTTAATGTTCTACCATCCAACATTATTAATTTCTGGTTATTTACGAATCTGCCACTGGATCCATATATTCCCTTTCTAAGGGTTTGTTTGCTTTCCAAGATGTTCCAAACCAAACTGAATACCTCATAACTTTGTATCCAACCGTCAGATCGACTTCAAATCTAGATATTAATTGCAACTGCTCTTGCGTATGGGATTTTTTGTACTGTGTATCATTCGAGATGCTGCTTATTACTACTACATATGATGATGGATTATTTTTACTTGCATCCTCTGTATTATTTGTTCACGTAGCATGTTCTACATGAGGGGGAGATTGGAGATTTCTTATCTGCTCAAGTCATCAGTTGAAGATTATTATTATTTGTTGGTTCATGTCTACTCATGGAAGAGACTTTTTTTTTTTTTTGGAGAAAGTCTCCATAAATAAGAGGAGACATAAAAAGAAACAAATAACAATAATAAGGAAATAAATAACAATTGAAATAAGTAAGGAAAAATAGGAGCACCAGCCTATTTGGTAGGTTCTTGATTTGATAGGCTAGGCCCATGTGGGTCATATTTAACACCCTCCCTCAAGCTTGGAGTATACAGATCACCCAAATCCAAGCTTGTGACAGTTTAATCGATACGCTGGTCCAAACAACGACTTCGTAAGAATATCAGCAAGTTGATTTGAAGAAGATACGAAGGGAGTAACAATCATCTTCTTCATAACGACATCTCGAACAAAGTGACAATCAACCTCTATGTGTTTGGTACGCTCATGAAAGACTGGATTATTAGCAATATAAATAGCAGCTTGATTGTCACACATCAACGACATAAGTATAGAGATAGGAAATCCAAGTTCTTGTAGAAGAGTTTTCAACCATAACAACTCAGCAGTAGTATGTGCCATAGCATGATATTCAGCTTCAGCACTGGACTTGGATATAGTAGTTTGTTTTTTTACTCCGCCAAGTAACCAGATTACCTCCAACAAAAGTACAGTATCCAGTGGTGGAACGTCTATCACCATCAGCTCCTGCCCAATCAGAATCAGAATAACCAACAATGTCAAGGTGCCGATGTCAATGATAAATAAGACCAGTTCCAGGAGCTTTCTTGAGATACCACAATATGCGACAGGCTGCTTCCCAATGAGAAACTTTAGGAGCATGCATAAACTGACTAACAACCCCAACAGCAAAAAAAATATCAGGCTGAATTACAATTAGATAAATCAATTTTCCAACCAAGCGTTTGTATTGATGAATATAAGAATATCAGGACTATCACAAGTTTCAAGTTTTTGATGTGGATCCATTGGTGTATCAACTGGTTTAGCTCCAAGAACACTGGACTCAGAAAGTAAATCAAGTACATACTTTCTTTAAGACAAACTAATGCTTTTACTACTGCGAACCACTTAAATCCCCAAGAAATAATGAAGAAGACCTAAGTTTTTCATCTGGAAATGAGTATTTAGATAAGATTTAATTTCAGCAATACCAGTTTTATCATTCCCTGTAATAATAATATCATCGACATACACAACAATAATGGTGACACGAGAAGAATGGCGTCTCACAAAAATAGAATGATCAGAGTAACATGTAACGAAGCCAAAATTTATAATAACAGTGCTGAACTTATCAAACCACGCACGAGGAGATTGTTTTAGTCCATAAATTGCTTTAAACAATTTACACACCTTAGTTGAGTTCCCTCCCTGAGCAACATACCCTGGAGGTTGATCCATTTAGACTTCCTCATGTAGGTCACCATACAAGAAGGCATTCTTAACATCCATTTGATAAAGAGGCTAATCTAGATTAACAGCCAAAGAAATAATAACATGAACCAAGTTGAGACGAGCAACAGGAGAAAATGTTTCAAAATAATCCACCGCATAGGTCTTAGTGAATCCTTTGGCAACCAATCTAGACTTTAGTCTGTCAACAGTCCCATCAGAATTATGCTTCACTGTATAAACCCATCGGCAACGAACCACTGAATGACCTGTAGGGAGATCCACAAGCGTCCATGTTTGGCGTGCCAATAAGGCGTCCATTTCAGCATCCATAGCTTCCTTCCATCCTGGATGGGACAAGGCTTGGGAAAGGGTAGTAGGAACAATAGTAGTAGATAATGAGTGAACCAAATTTTGGTGACAACAAGGAAGATGGGCTGTGGAAACAAAATGATCAATAGGAAAAGTACTTTTACGAGTACGAGTACCTTTACGTAGAGCAATAGGGAGATCAGAAGAGACCTCAGGATCAAGAGTAGTAGTTGACGAAGCAGCTGGTGCAGTAGTAGTTGGAGCCACTGGTTGATGTCATGTATAAACCTATAGGGGAGGTGGAGGGTCAGTTTGTGTTTCAGATGGTACGATGGAATCAGTGTGTGGTTCAGGAGCATCAGGTAAGGTAGGGACTAAAGGAATTGGTAGTTCAGATGGAGGTAAAGGAGATGACACCAAAATGTGATAGTATGGCTTATCTTCGAAGAAGGTAACATCATGACTGACATAGTGACGTTTGGTAGTAGGATCGGAACACCTGTATCCCTTTTGAGTACGAGAATAATCAAGAAAGATACACTTTAGAGAACGGGGGGAAAGTTTTTTCCAATTTAGAATGCATAATGTGAACAAAGCATGTTCTACCAAAAACTCTAGGATGAACAGGAAACAAAGGAATGTTAGGATAAAGAAGACGGAATGGGACTTTGTCGTGTAAAATAGAAGAAGACATACGATTTATGAGAAAACAAGATGTCAAGACAGCGTCACACCAATAAAACTGAAGGACATTCATATGAAACATTAGTGACCTGACAATATCTAAAAGATGCCTATTTTTACGTTCACCAATCCCATTCTGTTGAAGGGTATAGGCACAACTGGTATGATGGATTATACCATTAGCAAAACAAAAATCAGATACAGAATTTTGAACATATTCAAGAGCATTATCTGTACGTAATATTTTAATTGAAACTCTAAACTGAGTAAGAATCTCCTTATGAAACCTTTTGAAAATAGAAAGAAACTCAGAACAATCTTTTATTAAATAAAGCCAGATCATCCTGGAAAAATCATCCATAAAGGTTACAAAATAAGGTTCCACATGAGGGGGAGATTGGAGATTTCTTATCTGCTCAAGTCATCAGTAGAAGATTATTATTATTTGTTGGTTCGTGTCTACTCATGGAAGAGACATTTTTTTTCTATCCTTGCTCGTGTTGGGAGCCTACCTACTACTACTATGCTCGTGTTGAGAGGCTACTATTGTTACCTACTACAGTTGCACATGATGCAACTACCTACAGTTTATTACAGTTGCACGTGATGCAACCTCTATCTACTTGTTGCACGTGATGCAACCTACTACTTTTGTTCATGTTGGAGTCACCACTATTGTTGCTCTTGCTACAACTGCTACTACTGCTTCCGTTGATACAGGTTTAAGGTAAAGTTTATGCTGCTATTGCTATTTGGTTCACAATGACCTATACTGTGCTATTACTACTATTGCTGCTGCTGCTACTATATTGTTCCAAGCTGAAGCTCTTACATTCCCCCGTGCTCCAGCTTGAGGGGGAGTGTTAGAGTTAACGATATACTATGGGTCCCAACTATTGGTGCTACATATGGTCTTGCTTCTATATTAGTTATTTCCATTTATTGTAGTGGATTTGTTTCCACCAGTGTTTATTTGTTTCTTTATTAGTTAGGGTTTATTTCCTAAGTTGTCTAGGTTTAGTTTCCTAATTGGTTTATGATTGTAATTAGGTAAGTTTCCTAAACTATTGTTTTTCCTCTTTGATTATAAGTAAAGGAACCATAGGAGAGGAGAATATACACACACATTGATTCTCTTTCTCTCTTCTCCATTCTTCTCCATCTTTTCTTTCTTTCTTTTCTATTTTGTTACAACAAGCATTTGAACGAAGTTTTCTCTTCTTAGGTTCAGGTATATGTACTTTTGCTAAACATTCCTATACTTTTAAATGATTAAAAGATGATTTTCTTCAATGCCACAACTTAAAAGGTATTTAATAAGATATTTTGGGAGGTATTTTATTAAGAATATAACAAGCAGATAAAATGGCTTACACCTACATGTTTAGTGATAATCCAAAACTAAGCAAGAAACAATTCGTCATTTCCTTTAAGATCTTATTTTTCCTTTCAACAATTCCATTTGACTCAGGTTGGAAAGGTGCAGTTGTTTTATGTATAATGCCATTCTCTTCACAAAATTTAGATAAGCTTTGAGTATCATACTCAGTTTCACTATCAGTCCTCAATTTCTTAATTTTTCTTTCTAATTGGTTTTATACTTCTAGCTTATAGAATTTGAAAGCATTTTTAACATCATCTTTTGTCCTCAAGAGATAAACCTTAGTGTATCTAGAATAGTAATTAATAAATGTCACATAATAGTTTTTCCCTCCCCTTGTCTCATGTGACTTAAAATCAGTAAGGTTACTATGAATTAGTCATTAAGGCTACTTTGCCTTTCAATAGATTTATGGGTTTTTTTTTTTTTTTTTATACTGATTTTTGTCTCTACACATGTAGGACATTTACAAGGTAGAGGTTCAGGATTTCCATCTATAAATCTTAACTTCGATAATTTTTTATGTAGGGTGTACTAAGGTGCCCTAGTCTACCATGCCAAATGTCACACCCCGTTTTCCAATATCTCGGAGGTGTGACTGGACCGCTTGTAAGTAACCCAGTCCAATCCCAAGAACCATACTAAGCTGTGTAAACCAACACAAGACCATATTATATCCAACACATACAAACCATAATCTCTGATATATTAATAAGTAGCGGAAGATCATAATAAGATTAGTTGAGGTTCTAATGATAAAGCTTTACAAAGGTTTACATCATCTTACCAAAACATAACTAAATCCAAACCTAAACATCACAAATATGTATAAAATAAGCTAAGACACTTGTGTCTACTCGAAGATGCATGTGTTACACTCGCATGAGCTCTGGTGTACATCCTCCTCCTTCACCTTCCTGTCCAGATGAGCAAGACAAGAGACAGTCGGCGACTCCATGAAATTAGCCTCCATAGTACTTGCTAAAACATCTATAAAGAAATACGTACATGGGATGAGTTCTCCAACTTGAGCTCAGTGAGAGATCGAACAAGCAAGCAAACAATAATGCATGAGAATATGACATTCAGGGTTTGGTAAAGTTTGCAATGCGGTAAGAGAGAATTGCCACACCAGAGAGGGTAGAAACTCCCATACGCGAAGAGGAAGCAGACACTTACCCAGTTACACCGTTGCACTTAAAACCTCCAAACCAAGTAGGTTCCCTCTGGTGATAGGGCTGAACCAAGCCGATGTCGCCCCATGACCATCTCAAGGTTCCCCTCATCCACGATCCTACACTAGTATCTAACCCCTACTAGCTAGGGTTTTTTTGGGGTAAATTACTGTAAGAACCGTACTTTGAAAATCCGGTTTAATCCACGGTTCTATATGATGACAGGTCTCCCAATCATAATCGGTCCGGAAGGCGAAGTCAGGTGACGAACCACTCAATTTTCAGGTATGAGAACCTGTGAAAAAATATATAAATCTCATACTGGTCTCACTATACCGTTTGCGGTATGTGCAATCGGTATGGGTATACCGGTCTGACTATACCGGTCTGAGACTCAGACCAGTATGTGCGACTGGTATGTCTAGTTTTGGCTGGAGATGGACTCCAGCGGGTCCCTCACTCCGATTTGAAACTTAGAAAGTTTCCAATTGCGGGAAACCTTCCTATGAACGGTCTCCCACTATTAATATAGACATTAGCACTCCTTCTGATCCTTCTCAAAACCCTAGCCGTCTGGAGGAGAGCTGAGAAGGAGCAAGGAGGAGGAGGCCACCCAGGAAGGAGGTTTTCGTTGGAGGAGCACGCCGCCAACCGACAAACACCTCCGGTAAGTGCTCTATACTCTTAGTAATATTAGGATTTCGGATCGAAGCCGTGAAGCGGCGCGACGATCCAAAATCCTAGATCTTGCAATGAACCTAGTCTCTTATTTAAATCTAATCTAGGTTTGATATGGCGTTCTAGTCGAAACCAGAAGGCCATTAGAGTATTTGAATCTTAGAATGGGTTAGGAGAAACCCTAGAAACCAAGCTAATGACCAATGGGAAAGGGAGATCCAAGATCAAGTTCTCGGATCTAATCCACGAAACAAACCGGTTGGACATAAGGTCCGACGGTATGGGCCTGCGGTGTATACCGGAGGCACATACCGGTCTCACATATGTGCAACCGGTATATACCGCAACCGATATACATACCGGTGGCACATACCGGTCTCACTCCCCTAAGACCGGTACCGCGACCGGTATGCCTTCCGAGCCTTGTTTGTTTGGTCAGGAGAGGTTCTGACCAACTGTGACCCTAATAAATTAATTCTAACTATTTAACATGATTATGTAGGACCTATAGACAGCGTGAATAAACCCTGTGACGCAGAGCAGGATTGTTATCACGCGTCTGGTAAGGGACAAGACCCCAAACCCTAAATAATTAATTAAGAGTAAGCCTTTGTGACTAAATTGTATATGAATTCATTGTTTGATGTCTGTGCATTTCACATGCCATGTAGTTGTTTCTGTTATTATTATCTATTCATGCATTTCATATGCTAGGATTGTTGGATGTTAGGCATGTGTATGTTTTAGTTAGTGTGTGGAATGTGAAGGGGGATGTGCCCTGGATATATCCACAACTAACACCTTTTTCGTATCGCCATCTACCTTAGCAGACTTGGTGCGAATAGGGTATCAGGGGGAGGACGTGGGATTGTGGTTCCTCCTGCCCGCTCGACTTGAGCGCTATCTCTATGTCGCAGGGAGCCGTGCTGGGGTAGGGCCATTGATACTGTATTGACATTTAGGACTGGTTAGAAATGGAACCCACTTGCAAGCCCTTGCTAGTAGGGGTGTAGATATTGGTATGGTGTGGGGTATCAGGGGGAGGACGTGGGATTGGGGTTCCTCCTGCCTGCCAGACTCGAGCCCTATCTCTATACCGGAGTGAGTGATGTGGGGCAACAACAGTAGTGTGGTAGGTGCCTGACTGTTGGGTGTACTCACACTCTCGTGCATGGAGGTGTGGTGGTCGCCAAACCTTACTATAGCATATTTGCAAGTTATATCTGACCCAAATTGTAATGTTATCCCATGCATATTGTATGTTGCATTGGTCTTGTACTTACTTAGCTAAGTTGTGAGCTCACCCAAAAATATATATATTTCTTTTCAGATCTTGATGCAGGGTATACGGTGGAGGACTTTATGACTGCTCCAGCTTACAGCACGGTGGCTGCCCTGGACTCCCAGATAGTGGAGGACGAGCATGATGTGTCATGCAAGTGCTCGTTCTGTGTCTTCTCTCAGTGATTGGTTTATTTTCTGTTAAAACATTGTAATAATTATTACTTAAATTTTGTGAATGATGGAATAATTGGAGTATTTATTTTAATTACAACATAGAGTTCAGTTCATTTATATTTTTATTCCACTGCTATGTATTACTCTTGATTAAGTTAGACTGCTTGGGAATGATTGGTTGACACGGTCTATTGAGATCCTGGTGTGAACCGTGGTTTGGATCCGATTCACTCACACTTCTGGTTCAGTCGGAATTGGGGTGTGACAACTTGGTATCAGAGCACTAGGCTCTATCCAGCTAATCATTTTACATCTAACTGTGTCCAATGAGCTGAGTTAGGAAAATTAAAAACTTTAATAAGAACACACCATAAGCTTGCTTGTTGCTTGAGACTTAAGAAAGATGCATAATATACTATTAATGGAAGAACAAATATAAGCACTGAAGTATTACAAGAAACAAATAAACATTTCATAAATTTTTTTAATACAAGTGAACAACAGAGTACAGTTCACAAGTTGGACAGTTACTCTAGTAACAAAATAAACCACATGAAAATAAAATAAAACTACATCTGACTATGGTGGTGTAGCGGGCCTGGATGGTACCGGGTCTGCAATATCATAGTCTCGCTCGTACACCTCTTTGAGCCAATGAACCTGGTCCTGCGTGACCCGTAGGCTACGAGCTAGGCGCCCCAACTCCTGACCCATCTCTCTCTGGGTATCCAGGATGCCTTTCTGAGTATCTCTGATCTCCATAAGCATACTCATCACTGGGTCCGAAGGGGGATGAGATGGTCCAGCAACTGGAGAAGGCCTAGAGGGTCCTGTAACTGGAGAATGCTGGGGTGCAGGTGCTGGGATGTCCTCCATGTGTGCATCCCCATCATTCCCCATCTCGGCTGCCTCTGCTGCTGCTGCAGCTGCTGCTACTGCAAGGGCCTCATGGTTCCTAGGTAGGAGAGGACGAGGTTGTAACTCCTCGTCACTGAGCACTAGATCGTCCATCTGCATCTTATAGATGGCCTCGGCATCTATATCAGAACTCATGGTAATCTCTACAGCTACCTCACCCTGCATATCCACACCCAGACGCTGCAGCAAAGCTGTGATCAACTTACCATATGGGAGATTGCCCGTCACACCAGGCATGGCTGCATAGATCATAACTCGAATAATCAAGTAAGGCAAACAAACCCGATGCCTGGTAGCCACATAGTAGGTGAGGTACTGGGCCAACTGGGATAACTCTCCATAGTGCCCACTCTAGAGAACAATGTTATGCTGTATGATCCGACAGAATAGGCGAGGCTGAGGACATAGGTTCGAAGCCAACATGACTCTACCTGGTAATAAGATCTGCTCTACTATAGCTTCCCTCATGTCCTCAGAAAGATATCCTTTGGCTCTGGGTGGACAATAAATGAGTTCCCCGTCGTCAGGAATCTCCAGATGTGTAGCTAGTTCGGCTGCGTTAAATGAAATCATCACCCATTTCACATAGCTGGTGATGCGAAGGTCTCTGGCCTGCTTCTAGTCATTTAAGTCACCTTCTACCTCCAAGTTGGCAAATAACAACTTCACCAAGCTAGGACGGGTAGTCTCTCTATACTGGATGAGGGGTAACCAACCTATTGCCCCAAAAGCCGCCTCAACATCAAAGCGGTGAAGATGCTCCAGGTTAACAAAACGGCCTACTTCGATACGCTTTGCTTGAAACCATGCTAGGCGTGAAGCGGCCGCCTCCGACCGAAAGTACCTCTCATCGTACAAGATAGGTGGGGGGTGTGGCATGTTCATACCAGGCATAAATGATCGTTTTCCCGTTCCACGGCGTCTAGACATAGTGTATCTGTTAAACAAAGAACAAGAGTTAGTTAGAGACAAATTCAGAAGAAAATTTCGACAGTGTAACAATAGAAAATGGTGGAAAAGCCTAAAAACACACCCAATATGAATGGAATAACTTATTGTGATAGTACAATGCTAGCATAGGTCAAACAATTTCATCAAAACAAAGAAATAGAGGCATATTAACAAAATTTATCAAAAACATCGAAAAAAACCCTAGAAACCTAGGTTAAAAGTCAAAATTTTGGGATTTTCTTTAAACCAACCGATAGAACTTCGAATTGGTTGAGGGGTTTTATACATTTAGACCCCTAAAACCTTTCTCAAGTGAAGAAAGAAGTTTTCTATGGTTAAAAACCTCCAAATCAAGAAAAACCCAGGTTTTGGTATAAAAAATGATAAAAAAAATTCTAAAAAGGGGGAAGAGAAGGATGAGCTTACCTGAGAGACGAGATTGGTACTCTAGAATGAAGTAGAAACAATCTTAGGAGCACCGGATGCACTGTAGAGACTCGGAGACCCAGAGAGAAATCGCCACCAGAGTAAACTCTAAAGAGAAAAATGAGAAATGAGACCAAATCGTGATTTTTAAAGGCTTTTTAGTGATACCGGTCGCACATCTGGGCTGGACTGTGCGACCGGTACCCCCTGCGGTATGGTGCGACCGGTGCCTACCATAGGGTATACCGGTTGCACACAAATGTGGTGTGTGCGACCGGTACTGCCTGCGGTATGGCCAGACCGGTATGAATTGCCAGCCATACCGGTCTCACTCCAGGTGAGACCGGTACCGCTGTCGGAACCCCATGGGGATTGGGAATACAAAACCATTTCGAGAATCGGCCAAACTTTATTCCAGACCTCACGCCTGCATGATATGACTAAAATAAAGGATTGTACATAGGAAATTTCGAAAGATAACTGAAAATTTGCTTATGTTCTTCCCTATTGATGTATACTTATGCTGCTTATGCGTTGAGACTAAATGTTAGTTGGAATAATTCTCTAATTTGTCTCATGTATCTCAATGTATTTAGATATCGTACAGAGAATTAAATTGCTTCAATGGTGAGAGGAAATGGACGTAGAGTTCATCGCAGACGCCGTCACTTAAGGGTGCCTACCATGGACAGGAGTTCAGGTACAGAAAACTCAGAAGAGAATGAAGAGAGAGTAGGTGGGGAAGAACTTAACCCCCTAAACGAAACTGAAAATCTGATGAAGGCCAATGAAGAATCGCTGTCACAGGGGCAACCATCTACAAGCTCCGAAACAATGATGACTAACTTGGTCACTAATATGGAGGCACAACAGAAGAAATTCTTTGATGAGATGTTGAAAATGTTTAGGCCACCTGGGCCTGTGTCGGCACCTGCAAACATGCCATCCACAAATGCCGAGAATGTCCATGCAACACCAGTGGGGGTTAGCACAGTTACTGAAGGACCACCACAACAGGACCAACCCAACACAGTTCCCCACCCGGTTACAGGGATGCCAATTCCTAACCAAGATCAAGAAGGGTATCAAGGACCGTATTAGGGTGCATACTATGGGGGATATCAGGGAGAAAATCAAAGTGGCTATTCTTATCAGCCACAATGGTATGGACAGGCACCATATGGACAGGTTCCTTATGCATAGGGTAGTCTTTCCAGAGCGGTGGATGGATTTTTAAAGCTCAAACCACCAACTTTTATAGGGAAGTCAGGGAAAACACTGTGGCCAGCGCAGTGGATAGCTGAAATGGAGAAGAACTTTCGGCTGCTGGAGTGTCAAGATGGGGATAAAGTATTATATTCCACCCACATGCTGAAGGAGGAAGCCAATGGGTGGTGGAGTTCCACTAGATCGTATCTGGAAATAAAGCACCAGATAATCACTTGGCACATCTTCAAGGAGGCTTTCTTCGAAAAATATTTTCCCAGGAGTTTTCGTGATCAAATGGAGAGGGAGTTCCTAAATTTGCAACAATCTCAGTTGACAGTAGAGATATACCAACAAAGGTATGAGGAGTTATTCTTTTTCGCTCCCACCAGTATGCAGGAGGAAGAAACAAAGACTTGTCGTTTCACTACGGGTCTTCGGGGTGTTATCAGAGAGCATGTGCTGGGTCGAGGGTTGAACATATATAATGAAGCTATACAAGTGGCTCGAGTCATCGAGGCCAGTCAAAGAGAAAGTTTCTTCGCACAAAATAGGGGTCTGAAGAGGCCTAATCCTGAGTTCCAAGGTGAAAGAAGCAACATGCCATACCGTCCATTCAGGCCACCAACTAGCACAGTGCCTCCCAAACCGGCTCTTGCAATGACACCACAGGCAACGGGGCCAAACCCTAATGTAAAGTGTTTTAATTGCCAACAAGTGGGGCATTATGCCAGAACATGCCCACAACCAAAGAGGGAGCAGCAGCAAGGCAAGGTATATGCTGTTACTATAGAAGAGGCAGTCGCATCACCAGATGTGGTTACATGTATGATTTTATACTTACTCCTTAACTGTTGCATTAATTGTTTGTGCATTTGAAACTAAGAGAGAATTTAAAAAAACCTCAGGTACAGTAAATATAGCAGGATTACCCGCCAGAGTCCTGTTTGACTCGGGGGCCACCCATTCCTTTGTGTCAGTGTCATTCGAAAAATGCCTAGATCAACCCATCAAGACTCTACAACCAAGTCTGTTAGTTCGGTCTCCCATGGGAATGGAGGTAGTATTAGAAGAATATTATGGTCCTTGCCCAGTGCTTATTGAAGGACGAGAGTTGGAAGCCACTCTAGTCCAGCTGGAGATGTCAGATTTCGATGTCATTCTTGGCATGGACTGGTTATCTAAACATTCAGCAAACCTATTATGTGCTGAGAAGAAGTTGGTGTTCAAGGACAGTGAAGGGTCAGAGTTCAACTTCAAAGGGGCTAAGCTGCCTAGAAAGAGAAAGCTTATACTCTCAGCCCTAAAAGCAAAGAAGTGTTTAGAGAAAGGGGGGATAGGATACCTCGTATCAGTGGTGGATGTGACCGCTGACTTGCCAAAAATGGAAGACATCAAAGTAGTATGGGAATTTCCTGATGTATTTCCAGAAGCCCTACCCAGGTTGCCACCAGACACAGCTACTGAGGTTGTGATAGACCTCCTACCAGGGGTAGCACCTGTGTCTAAAGCACCTTACAGGATGGCTCCTACTGAGTTGAAAGAGTTAAAAACTCAGCTGCAAGAACTGTTAGACAAGGGATTTATAAGGCCTAGTATCTCACCTTGGGGAGCACCTGTGCTTTTTGTCAAGAAAAAAGATGGTAGCGTACGTCTTTGTATGGACTATCGAGAATTAAACAAGCTCACTATCAAGAACAGGTACCCACTACCAAGAATAGAAGATTTGTTTGATCAATTACAAGGTTCGAGTGTATTCTCGAAGATTGATCTGAGGTCAGGGTATCATCAACTCAAGATTAAGGAGGCAGACATCCCCAAGACAGCTTTCAGGACGTGGTATGGACACTATGAGTTTCTTGTGATGTCCTTTGGGTTGACTAATGTACCTGCATCATTTATGGAGCTAATGAACCGAGTATTCCATGACATGTTGGATACGTCGGTTATCATGTTCATTGATGATATTTTAGTGTACTCCAAGGATCAGGAAACACACGCAGTACATCTAAGAGCAGCATTACAAAGACTGAGGAGAGAGAAGCTCTATGTAAAATTTAAGAAATGTGAATTCTGGTTAGATGAAGTGGCCTTCCTTGGTCATGTGGTGTCTGCTGAAGGAATCAAGGTCGATCCCAGTAAAATTTCTGCCATAGTAGGATGGGAGGCACCGAAGACAGTTGCTGAAATTCGTAGTTTCCTGGGCTTAGCTGGATACTATAGAAGGTTTGTGGAGGATTATTCCAAGATTGCTGTTCCACTCACCAGGTTGACCAAAAAGGGAGAAAAGTTCATATGGACTGAAGAATGTGAGAAATGCTTCGAGACACTGAAGTCAAGACTGGTATCAGCACCTATATTGACTATTCTAGCTCCAGACCATCCGTTCACACTATATACAGATGCTTCAGGTTTGGGACTGGATTGTGTGCTGATGCAAAGAGAACAGGTGATAGCCTATGCCTCAAGACAGTTGAAAGAGCATGAGAAGAACTACCCTACACATGACCTAGAATTGACAGTGGTTATTCATGCTATCAAGACTTGGAGGCATTACCTGTATGGTGAGAAATTTCAGATTAAGTCTGATCACAAAAGCCTGACGTATCTTTTCACCCTAAAAGACCTGAACATGAGGCAGAGGAGGTGGTTAGAATTACTCAAGGACTACGACTGTGACATTCAGTATCACCCTAGTAAAGCTAACATTGTAGCTGATGTGCTGAGTAGGAAATGGACATCGAACCCTGAAGCAGGACCAAGTATAAATGCAGCATTGTGTGCTACTGTTTTTGGCTCATCAAAGGATGAAGAACAACTCTTAATAAAGTCAGCAGATGATCCTATTGAGCAAGGGTTGATACACCAATTTACCCTTATGTTTGCAGCATTGAAGATTTTGCCCGACTTGAAGGAAGAAATAAAGGTAGCAGTCCTACATGACCCATACCTCAGGACAATTCAAGAAGATTTGGAAAAGGGTCGAGCCAACCCTGATTTCACCTTGGATGCAGACAAGGTACTCAGATATCATGGGCGTTTATGTGTACCTGAGAATGAAGATCTGGAAATCAAAAACCGAATCATGTTGGAAGCTTACTCTACTCCATATTCAGTACATCCTGGGAGCACCAAGATGTACCATGACCTAAAGAGATTATACTGGTGGAGGGGTATGAAAGCAGACATGGCCCAGTATGTGTTTCAATGTTTAACCTGCCAGCAAGTCAAAGCAGAAAGACAGAGGTCTGCAGGATTGTTGCAACCGTTACCTGAGCCGGCATGGAAATGGGATTGTATTACCATGGATTTTGTCACTGGTCTACCTATGACTCCAAGGTCAGTGAATGCTGTTTGGGTAGTTGTAGATCGCTTTACCAAGACCTCCAGATTTATCCCAGTTAGACCGCAATACACTATAGACAAGTTGGCAAGATTGTATATGGACAATATAGTCAGACTGCATGGTGTCCCAGAGAGCATAGTATCTGATAGAGATCCACGCTTCACATCGAAGTTCTGGGAGGGGCTACAAAAGGCAATGGGGACGAAACTAAAGTTCAGTACAGCCTTCTACCCTCAAACGGATGGGCAGTCAGAGAGGACCATCCAGATCCTAGAAGATATGCTTCGCGCATGTGCTATCGACTTTAAGGGGGCTTGGGATGAGAAGCTTTCCCTCACTGAGTTTGCCTACAACAATAGCTACCAGTCTACGATCCAGATGGCCCCATATGAGGCCTTGTATGGCAAGAAATGTCGGACACCATTATTATGGGATGAAGTTGGAGAAAGAAGGATCGTCGGACCAGAATTTGTAGAAGAAACCTGCAAGGCAGTAGATCAAATCAAGAACCGAGTAAAGACAACTCAGGTGCGTCAAAAGCACTATGCTAACAACAGGCGACGAGACCTTGAATTCATGATTGGTGATAAAGTTTTCTTAAAGGTGTCACCAGTAAGAGGACTGAAGCGGTTCGGCAGAAAAGGAAAACTATGTCCTAGATATGTGGGACCATATGAAATTCTGTCCCGATGCGGCAAAGTGGCCTATCAACTTGCATTGCCACCAGCGATGTCTAGCGTCCACAACGTCTTTCACGTGTCCTTACTAAAGATGTACGTGAGAGACCCTTCGCACATTCTTGTTGCAGACCCCCCAGATTTGATAGAAGACTTAACCTTCGAGGTGATGTCAATCCAGCTCATTAGCAAAAAGGTACAACAACTTCGAAGGTGAGCTATCCACTATGTCAAGGTCGTTTGGAAAAGTCAGGACGTAAAAGAAATTACTTGGGAGGAGGAGGATGCCATGCGACAAGAATACCCTCATCTTTTCGACTCTGAAGGTACGTACAATTTTGGGGACGAAATTTCTTTTAAGGGAGGGAGAATTGTGAGACCTACATGCAAATTTCGGGGATAAAATTTCTTTTAAGGGTGGAAGAGTTGTAAGAACCATACTTTGAAAACCCGGTCTAATCCATGGTTCTATATGATGACAGGTCTCCCAATCATAACCGGACCGGAAGGCAAAGTCGGGTGACGAACCACTCAATTTTCAGGTATGAAAACCTGCCAAAAAATGTATAAATCTCATACCGGTCTCACTATACCGGTTGCGGTATGTGCAACCGGTATGTGCAACCGGTATGGGTATACCGGTCTGACTATACCGGTCTGAGTCACTCAGACCGGTATGTGCGACCGGTATGTCTAGTTTCGGCTGGAGACGGACTCCAGCGGGTCCCTCACTCCAATTTGAAACTTGGAAAGTTTTCAATTACGGGAAACCTTCCTATGAATAGCCTCCCACTATTAATAGAGACATTAGCACTCCTTCTGATCCTTCTCAAAACCCTAGCCGTCTGGAGGAGAGTTGAGAAGGAGCAAGGAGGAGGAGGCCGCCCAGGAAGGAGGTTTCCGTTAGAGGAGCACGCCGCCAAACGACAAACACCGCCGGTAAGTGCTCTATACTCTTAGTAATATTAGGATTTTGGATTAAAGCCGTGAAGCGGCGTGGCGATCCAAAATCCTAGATCTTGCAATGAACCTAGTCTCTTATTTAAATCTAATCTAGGTTTGATACGGCGTTCTAGTCGAAACCAGAAGGCCATTAGAGTATTTGAATCTTAGAATGGGTTAGGAGAAACCCTAGAAACCAAGCCATTGACCAATGGGAAAGGGAGATCTAAAATCGAGTTCTCGAATCTAATCCGTGGAACAAATCGGTTGGACACAAGGTTCGGTGGTATGGGGTTGCGGTGTATACCGGAGGCACATACCGGTCTCACATATGTGCAACCGGAATATACCGCAACTGGTATGTACATACCGGTCTCACTCCCTTAAGACTGGTATCGCGATCGGTATGCCTTCCGAGCCTTGTTTGCTTGGTTAAGAGAGGTTCTGACCAACTGTGACCCTAATAAATTAATTCTAACTCTTTAACATGATTATGTAGGACCTGTAGACAGCGTGAATAAACCCTGTGACGCAGAGCAGGATTGTTATCACGCGTCAGGTAAGGGACAAGACCCCAAACCCTAAATAATGAATTAAGAGTAAGCCTTTGTGACTAAATTGTATATGAATTCATTGCTTGATGTATGTGCATTTCACATGCCATGTAGTTGTTTCTGTTATTATTATCTATCCATGTATTTCATATGCTAGGATTGTTGGACGTTAGGCATGTGTATGTTTTAGTTAGTGTGTGGAATGTGAAGGGGGGTGTGCCCTGGATATATCCACAACTAACACCTTTTTCGTATCGCCATCTACCTTAGCAGACTTGGTGCGAATAGGGTATCAGGGGGAGGACGTGGGATTGTGGTTCCTCATGCCTGCTAGACTCGAGCGCTATCTCTATGTCACAGGGAGCCGTGCTGGGGTAGGGCCATTGATACTGTATTGACATTTAGGACTGGTTAGAAACGGAACCCATTTGCAAGCCCTTGCTAGTAAGGGTTTAGGTATTGGTAAGGTGTGGGGTATCAGGGGGAGGACGTGGGATTGTGGTTCCTCCTGCCTGCCAGACTCGATCCCTATCTCCACAGAGTGAGTGATGTGGGGCAACAGCAGTAGTGTGGTAGGTGCCTGACTGTTGGGTGTGCTCACACTCTCGTGCATGGAGGTGCGGTGGTCGCCAAACCTTACCATAGCATATTTGCAAGTTATACTTGACCCAAATTGTAATGTTATCCCATGCATATTGTATGTTGCATTGGTCTTGTACTTACTGAGCTAATTTGTGAGCTCACCCAAAAATATATATATATCTTTTCAGATCTTGATGCAGGGTATACGGTGGAGGAATTTATGACTGCTCCAGCTTACAGCACGGTGGCTGCCCTAGACTCCCAGATAGTGGAGGCCGAGCATGATGCATCATGCAAGTGCTCGTTCTGTGTCTTGTCTCAGTGATTGATTTATTTTTTGTTAAAACATTGTAATAATTATTACTTAAATTTTATGAATGATGGAATAATTAGAGTATTTATTTTAATTACAACATAGAGTTCAGTTCATTTATATTTTTATTCCGCTGCTATGTAATACTCTTGATTAAGTTAGACTGCTTGGGAATGATTGGTTGACACGGTCTATTGAGATCTTGGTGTGAACCATGGTTTCGATCCGGTTCACTCACACTTCTGGTTTAGCCGGAATTGGGGTGTGACAATTACTGGCTAGGGTTACAAAGCATTGGAGTTTGTTACTAACCAATCCTACATGTCAAACAATGCAACTACATCTGTACCCCAACAAAGTTCCTGTCTGATTCCCCCCACCTAAACAATGTTCAATTCCCCTCGTTTGGATATAATCCCTCCGCTAGGACACTGAGAATGCAAAGCAGTGGTCACGTGGTATCCACGCCCCTTCCATTCAATTATGCGATACCAGATGGACTATCTAAACATCATGAAGGCACAACAAATAATAATCAATATGCAATGCATGAAAAAATATCATATATATTGGATGGCATGTTATACAAAAAGTTGCAACACAGACATGCAAGGTTAACTTGAAATACTCCAAAAATAAGTTCAGAATCTATCGCTCACCTGCTAGGTGAGATTTACTCGCCCTTTGAATGACAGAGGCTTGTCCTTGCACGGTTACATTGCACCTATAGTTATGCTTTATGTTATTATTAATTAAGATCATCCTAAATGAGTTATAATACCCCAAACATGCCAAAGTGTGGGATTTGGGCAAAAAAATTAGGCTTAGCAACCCAAGGTGGGGTCTATTGTCTTGATTCTTACTCTTCTAGCTTTGTCCAGCAGCAAACACTTCGACAGGAGTCTACGGTAGGACCTCCAGTTGGACACTGCTTGTAAGACCTGCACGCCACGAACCCAGTCTAACCTTACATTCTCGTGTCGTGACCGGTCTTCCCATCATAATCGGCTTAAGTGAACCAATTGTATGAAGAAACCACAAGATAAGGTAAGCAACGAGTCAAATTTAGTTGGTGTGGTTGACTGTTAAGATCGTGTGGAAGCAACCATTCAAAAATTAAAAATCAAAAAATTTTGATCGTGTGGTAGCAGTTTTGAGGGGTGTGGTCGACCACACAACGTGTGGTCGCATATTTTGGACGTGTGGTCAACTGATTCTGCGACCCCACATTCGACCACACGATACTTCACAGATTCTGTGTTTAGGAAACTTTTCTAATTTGAGGGGGGACTCTTTCCCAATTAAAGTGGGACTCTATATGGATGTTTTTCTCTATATAAGGGACGTTCCTTAGCCTCTCTCACTCTTTTAGAACTCAAATTGAAACCCTAAACCTAAGAGAGAAAGAGAAAGGAAGAGAAAGGGAAGAAGGAGATTTGGAGAAGAAGCTTAGAGAGGAAGGTTTTGTAGAGAAAAGTTCTATCTCTCTACAGCAAGCTTAAGGTATGGAATTGACTCTATGGGGTAGATCAGATAGAATAGGTTCTTTTCAAGATTGATGTATTAAATCTAATGCAATGATTTCGGTTATGGAATTTCTAAGAAAAACCATGAGAAAATAGGTTAAGAATAATTGATAATAGGAAACTGTACATAATGGCCATAGGATAACCATAGGATGAACCTAAGTGATGAGCCGAGGAATCGACTCAAGAAGAATTTGGATTGGGATTAAAAATTAACCAAACATCATGTGGTTGCGACCTATGGTCGACCACAGGGTGACCAGAGGGTCGACCACAGCTATTCGGGAAGTTCCCAGGAAAGGTGTGGTCACATGGTGTGGTCGCATAAAATGCGACCACAGGGTTCGACCATACAGTGTGTGGTCTCATATATTGTGACCACAGGTTCGACCACACATGCGACCACACGATAACAACAAGTATATTTTGAGACCAAACATGGTTTTTGACAACTGTAACTTGGTAAACTTGAACCCTAACTTTAATACATTAATCATTTAGGTTCCTAACAGATTCAAAGTGACTTCCAAAGCTCGAAAGAGAAACAAACATCGATCAAAGGTGAGGGAACAAGACCTAATCTAATTGGCTAATAACAAGCTGTTTTATTTATTGAGTCCAATGCCATGATTGATTCTATGCTTGTATGTTTGTAATGTGTATCTCACATGTCATCCATTATTTCTACTATTACTATTCATGCATATTAATTATGTTTATTTATAACATGATGATGATGATGATGCTAGGAATAGACATGTGAATGTATGTGTGTGGTTAGTGTATTGGATGCGAGTGGAGCATTAAGGGGAGGACATGGCATGGTGGTCTTTGACCTCGTCACTAGGCTCTAGCTCTATCTCTACTCAAGTCTTGCCCACTAACATTATCGTATCACCATTACCTTAGCAGAACTGTTACGTCGTAGGGCATCAGGGAGGTGGTCTCGGACTGTGTGGTCTCTGACTCTGTCGTGGGGCCTTAGTTCTATCTTTATGGACGCATTGAGGGATGTTAGGGTGAGGCCTTGGATACACTATATGGCATTAGGATTGGTTAGTTGTGAGCCCAGTTTGCAAGCCCTCACTAGTAAGGGCTTACGTGTTGGTATGGGTAGGGCATCAGGGGAAGTATTGGCGGTGTTTGATCCGGACACTTTAGCTCTATCTCTATTCCATGGTGGGTGCATATGGGACGACAATGGTGTTTGATCCATTTGGCAGATTCACACACTCGTGTATAGAGGTGCGACAGTCACCAAACCTTTCTATAGCACATTGTAAACTTATAAACCAGACCAAAGATATAAATTGAATGCATGCATATGTTTGTTGCATTGTTTTATTTACTCATTAAGCTCAAGTTGGAGAGCTGACCCTTGCGCGTGTAATTCTTTTTAGTTTCTGATGTTGCAGGTGTTACTGTTGAAGACTACATAGATACGCCAATGTGTGGACATGCAGCGGCTATAGATGTGCAAGATGTGGAGGACGAATATGGCTCGTCAAACTAGTATTTCCACTATGTTTGCACTTAGTGGTTAACTTTCATATTGTGATACTTGTAATCAGTATTAATTATGTTTTGGTTACTTGAAGATAACTTGTTAAATATTTAATTATCACTGTAGACTCTCAGTTCATTATTAATAAGACTTTAATGATTTATTTATTTACTCTGATTATTATTGTGGAATGTGTTTTGATTTAACATGATTGGCATAGCCTATACGAGATCATGGTTTGAACCATTGGTTCTCATGATGGTTCATCATACCATTGGTTAGTCCAGAATTAAGGTGTGACAACTTGATATCAGAGCTCTTAGGCTTTGTCAATCAAACCCGAATACATTTACAATTGTGTCTATGAACTGAGTTAGGGTAAACTTAAAAGTTTTAATACAAACACATCATATGTAAAACCCGTACTCCATGAACCCGATCTAAACCTTGAATTCATGTCGTAAAAGGTCTTCCAATCATCACCAGGCCAGATGGGACGAGCGGATGACAAACAGGTATGAAACGGACCAAGTTAAGTATGAATTAATTCATACCAGTCGATGGTACCGGTCTTGGTACCGGTCGACCGGTATAGCCTGCGCGACAGACCACTAAGATCTGGAAACAGATTTCTGCGGGTCTCACTTTCCAAATTCCGAATCCTAGAACTTTCCTAATCCTAGGAGGCTTCCTAAACCTAAACCTAGCCTATATAAACCCCTCTAAACCTCCTAAAACCTTTTCCATTGATCCTCACAAACCCTAGAAAGGAGAAAAGGTTAAAGAAGGAGAAGAAGCTAGGAAGGAGAGGGAAGAGCCGCCATTGCCGTTCGACGAAGAACACCTTACCGCCAATCGACGGTAAGTGCTTAAACTTTCTTTTACATTATGACTCTAAGATGGTTAGTTTGCTTTGATCAATACCATGCAAAGCAGGTATTGATCTAAACCCTATTTTGTCGATAAACCATATTTTTGCCGACAAACCCTAATCTAGTCGGTAAACCCTATATTCGAGTTCTAGGTTGAGATCATCGAAACTAGGACTTGAATGGAGTTGGAAACAACTCTAACTCAGTATTCAGACCTAGAATGTGTAAGAGGAACCCTAGGATCAATAGGGGATGATAGATGGCAGTCGAGAACCGGACGTATCATCTTCAGGAGATATACCGGTCGACCATACTGGTCACACCCTATGCGACCGGTAGCAATCGGTACCTTTCGGGGACTGGTCTGTGGGGATCGACTGACCATACCGGTCGTAGGTTTCCCCACAATGCTGTGACCGGAACCTGTGACCGGTCAACCTTGTGAGAAGTTTTGTAATCTCGTTGGTTTTTCGACCAACGTAAAACCTAAGAAACACTATTCTAACTAAACCCTAATATCGTATAGGACTTTGTGATAGCACGTTTGGACCTTGCGACGCAGAGCAAGCTATCAAACAAGCATCAGGTAAGGGAACCAGACCTAAACCCTAATAATTAATGAACAGTAAAATAATGTTAATAACCCTGATTCTATGGTGTGATGATTGTGCATACTCGCATGTCATCTTTTATTTCCAGTTATTATTATTGTTCATGCATACTTGCTATGCTAGGTTGTGGCTGTTAAGCATGTGATTGTTTTTGTTGCTGTGTGGGATGGGAAAGGCCTGGGGTCTTGGATCATTCCTCACACTAGCACTATTCATATCGTTCTGTCTTAGCATGCTTGGTGCGGGCAGGGTATCAGGGAGAGGACGTGACACTGTGGTCTCCGGCCTGACCACCAGACTCTAGCTCTATCTCTATGCCGTAGGGAGCTGTGCTGGGATAGGACCTACTGTGATGACATACAGGATTGGTTAGTTGCGAGTCCAGTTTGCAAGCCCTCGCCAATTGGGGCTTACGTGTTGGTATGGGTAGAGTATCAGGGGAGGTGTTGGCGGTGTTTGATCCGGATGCCTTAGCTCTATCTCTATTCCATGATAGGGTGTAGATGGGACGACAGTGATGTTTGATCCATTGGGTGGCTTCACACACTCGTGTATAGAGGTGCGGTGGCCGCCAATCCTTTTTATAGCACATTGCAAACTTAAAACCAGACCATGAAGTAAATGTTACTCATGCATATGTTTGTTGCATTGTCTGATTATCTTACTGAGCTAAGTTGTGAGCTCACCCTTGTATATATACATGTTTTCAGATGTTGATGCAGGTTACACAGTGGAGGATTACGTGGACGCTCCAGTGTATGGAGGCATGGCTGCCCTGGACGTGCAAGCAGGAGAGGACGAGCATGACGCTTCATGCAAGTGCCCTTTCTGCGTGTACCTTTAGGATTTGATTTTAATTTATTTTAATTATTTTCAGTTGGAATATAGTTGATGTAAAGATATTTATTTATCTTTTGGGAATTTGAATAATTAGATATTTTATTTAAATTTATCAATAGATTACTCAGTTCATTTATTTAAGACTTCTGTTGTATTTACTATTATTCTGATTGTGGTCATGTGCAATGGTTTGTATGAGTGGACACGGTCTTATTAAGATCCTGGTGTGAACCATTGGTTCAGTGACGGTTCACTCACACTTCTGGTTCAGCCAGAATTGGGGTGTGATAACTTGGTATCGGAGCTCTTAGGCTCTGTCCAACAGACCATATTTGCACTTAACTAAGTCGATGAACTGAGATAAGAAAAATTAAAAACTTTAATAAAAAAACACACCTTAAGCACCTGTTTGATGCCTGAGACTAAATAGGAAAGAGTATAATGTACTATACTAAAGGTGAAATTAATAGACAGTCATGCTCTAGATAGGAACCATGATGACAGGTGAGAAAAATCATAAACTTCCACCAAATTGAAAGGAAACTGTATCAAAAGTAGAATATAGAACATCCAAAGAGCTAGATAGGTTTATATAGGCTACGGTGCATTATTGACTTACTCTTATGATTATAGAGGATGCACATACCTGATTATAATTTTCATACCTTGACAGAATACCTTCTTGATTCAACCTGTCAATTGAAGTTATAGATGTTATTTCCTTAGAATTAGTCTTGATTATACCAATCTAAGCTACTCCTATGATCGACACCATGAATAGAGATATGAATCGAATGAACATTTAAATGCTTAATCATTCTAAATGTACATCTTTTTGATTTTATACTTGATTTACTGATGTATCAAAACTTCTCCAGATTTACTCCTGTAGTGCCTTGACCAATGCCACTATATACTCGATAGAACCTGTAACCATGAGGTTAAGAACTATAAAACCTCTATTTCCATATATTTGGACCACTGTGCAACTTAACGACCTTTGGATGCCGGTTAGATTACCATAGATTTACTTCTGATCCTTTAAACCTAAGTTCATTAGGTAAAACAAGTGTTCTTCATCATACTGAATTTGAAAGAAGGAAATGAATTACTTTTGGATAAACATTCTGATTCTTATATTCCTTGACATCCGTTGATAGAGATACTTAGTTAATAAGGGAATTATTGGAAGGGAGATGATTAAATTCAGATTCGATTCTATAGCCAAGGAACCTCAGATGAAGTAATGGAGGATCTGTTTCGAGATTGCTGAATGGATGGATTTGTGTCATGATCTATAAAAGAGTGCATAAACAGGAAGTGAGAACTATCAAGAATAGCCAGTAAAGAAATAGATAGCACTCAAGTAGAGTTAAAGACGGCTATATTGGTATGAATTTTGACAAGACAAAAGATTTCTAAAGGCAAATCTAAGAGTGGATATAGGGATGAAGTCAAAATTGTGGCACTGATAGTATTCGGATTAGTACAAGTAATGCTAAGTTATGTCCAATGTCGAGTGAGATGATTAAGTAAAGACCAAAAGAGTTTGATTGAATTAATAAATTTATAAGCATATACCCTAATGCTTATAGATAGACTTGGGATATGTAATGAGTAAATAGTCAGATGATGCTTTTTCAGATATACGAAAGAGAGATCAGGGTAGAACATCAGTGATAAAAGAGATGTAATCTACTAAGTGCAATATGAGATTTTTGTCAATAGTCTTTGAAAAATCATAAGAGATGAAGGAACCAGATAAGATCTTAAGACCTTTATACCAAATTTCGCTAGTTCAAGCTCTTTTGGACTAGATGTTGTAGTGGGTAAGTGTTATGAACATTGTCTGAATCATATGGATAGATAGAATTTGGATGCAACTTAAATCGACTTGAGATGACAGACTTTGACGTCATCTTGGGAATGGATTGGCTAGGTCATCATTCAGCTAGCTTATTATGTGGTGAAAGGAAACTTGTGCTTAAAGATGAGAAAGGGAAAGAGTTTAGCTTCACTGGGACCAAGTTACCTAGGAAGTGGAAGCTGATCCTCTCTGCCCTAAAGGGTAAGAGATGCTTAGAGAAGGGAGGAGTGGGGTATTTAGTGTCTGTGGTCGACATAACTGCTGAGGTACCAAAGATGGAAGATCTAGACGTGGTACGAGAGTTTCCAGATGTATTTCTAGAAAATCTACGAGGTTTACCTCCAGACAGGGCTACAGAGTTCGTGATAGACCTTATGCCAGGGTCAGCACCGGTGTCTAAGGCACCGTACAGGATGACCCCTACCGAATTAAAGGAGTTGAAGACCCAATTACAATAACTACTAGATAAGGGTTTTATACGACCAAACATATCACCATGGGGAACACCTGTATTGTTCATTAAGAAGAAGGATGGTAGTGTACGACTATGTATTGACTACCGAGAGCTGAACAAGTTAACCATCAAGAACCGATATCCTTTGCCTAGGATCGATGATCTGTTTGATCAGTTGTAGGGTGCAAAGGTTTTCTCGAAGATTGATCTAAGATCAGGGTACCACTAATTGAAGATCAAGGCAGGAGATATTCCAAAGACTGCTTTCAGGACAAGGTATGGGCATTATGAGTTCCTTGTAATGTCATTCGGGTTGACTAACGCTCCAGTGTCGTTCATGGAACTGATGAACCGAGTGTTTCATGACATGTTGGACACTTCGGTCATCGTATTCATTGATGACATATTGGTCTACTCGTAAGACAGGGAGACTCATCTGACACATTTGAGAGCAGCTCTACAATGGCTGAGAAGAGAGAAGCTTTATGCTAAGTACAAGAAATGTGAGTTTTGGTTGAAGGAAGTGGCCTTCTTGGGTTACGTAGTATCTGCAGATGGTATCAAGGTAGATCTAAGCAAGATCGCAGCTATAGTAGGATGGGACGCACTGAAATCAGTTGCAGAGATTCGTAGTTTCCTTGGATTTGCTGGTTACTATAGAAGATTTGTGGAAGACTACTCAAGGATCGCCGTTCCACTTACCAGACTAACCAAGAAGGGAGAAAAACTCATATGGACAGATGAGTGCGAAAAGTGCTTTCAGACTTTGAAGTCAAGACTAGTCTCTGCATCTATCTTGACCATCCCAACACCAGGTTTACCATTTACCCTATATACGGATGCCTCAGGGTTGGGTCTGGGATGTGTGTTGATGCATGGAGAACAGGTGATTGCCTATGCATCAAGACAGTTAAAAGAGCATGAGAAGAATTATCCTACACATGATTTAGAGTTAGCAGCGGTTATACATGCAATCAAGACTTGGAGACACTACCTTTACGGTAAAAAGTTTCAGATTAAGTTAGATCACAAGAGCTTAACTTATTTTTTCACTCAGAAGGACCTGAATATGAGAAGGAGGAGATGGCTGAATTATTAAAAGATTATGATTGTGACATCTAATACCATCCGGGTAAGGAAAATGTTGTGGCCGATGCCTTAAGCAGAAAGTGGGCATTGAAACCTAAGGCAGGACCTAGTACAAATGCTGCATTGTGTGCTGCAGCCTCAAGCTCAATAGAGAATGATGAAGAGTTTATATTAGAGACTGTAGGAGATCCAGTGGAACAGGGCTTAATTCATAAGTTTACATTGATGTTCGCAGCCTTGAAAATCTCATCGGATCTAATAGATGAGGTCAAAGTAGCAATCTTACGGGATCCACACCTCAAGACTATGCAAGAAGATCTAGAGAAAGGTAAAAGCAACCCTGACTTTACCTTGGATTCAGACAAGGTACTCAGGTATCGTGGACGATTATGTATACTTGAGAGTGAGAACTCAAATATCAAAGATCGAGTTATGACAGAAGCTCATTACACCCCATATTTGGTACATCCAGGAAGCACCAAGATGTACCATGATTTAAGAAGATTATATTGGTGGAGGGGTATGAAAGCAGATGTAGCTCGGTTCGTATTCCAATGTCTGAATTGTCAGCAAGTTAAAGCTGAAAGGCAGAGACCCACAGGTTTGTTACAACCACTACCGGAGCCAGCGTGAAAGTGGGATTGTATTACAATAGATTTCGTCACTAGCCTACCCTTGACACCAAGGTCAGTGGATGCAGTATGGGTTATAGTTGATCGACTTACCAAGACAGCTCGATTCATCACTATCAGACCTCAGTATACCATAGAGAAGCTGGCCAAGCTATATGTGGATAATATAGTCAGACTTCATGGCGTCCCAGAAAGTATAGTATCTGATAGAGATCCCCGTTTTACATCAAAGTTCTGGGAAGGATTACATAAAGCAATGGGAACCAAGTTGAAGTTTAGTACAACTTTTCATCCTCAGACAGATGGACAGTCATAAAGAACTATTCAAATCTTAGAAGATATGCTCCGAGCATGTGCCCTATATTTCAAAGGAGCTTGGGACGAGAAGCTATCGCTCATCGAGTTTGCTTATAACAATAGTTACCAGGCTACGATCCAAATGGCTCTATATGAAGTACTCTATGGGAAGAAATGTCATACACCTCTGTTATGGAATGAGGTGGGAGAGATAAGGATTGTAGGACCGGAGTTCGTCGAAGAAACTTGTCGAGTGATTGATCAAATCAAGAAAAAAGTGAAGACAGCTCAAGTTCGACAAAAGCACTATGCAGATAATCGACGTCGAGATCTGAAGTTTGCAGTGGGTGATAAAGTATTCTTAAAGATATCACCTGTGCGATGTCTGAAACAGTTTGGTAAGAAGGGGAAGCTATGCCCCAACCCGATCTAAACCTTGAATTCATGTCATAACAGGTCTTCTAATCATCACCGGGCCAGACGGGATGAGCGGATGACAAACAGGTACGAAACTGACCAAGTTAAGTATGAATTAATTTATACCGGTCGATGGTACCGGTCTTGGTACCGGTTGACCGGTATAGCCTGCGCGGCAGACCACTAAGATCCGAAAACGGATCTCTATGGGTCCCACTTTTCAAATTCCGAACCCTAGGACTTTCCTAATCCTACGGGGCTTCCTAAACCTAAACTTAGCCTATATAAACCCCTCTAAACCTCCTAAAACCTTTTCCATTGATCCTCACAAACCCTAGAAAGGAGAAAAGGTTAAAGAAGGAGAAGAAGCTAGGAAGGAGAGGGAAGAGCCGCCATTGCCGTTCGACGAAGAACACCTTACCGCCAGTCGACGGTAAGTGCTTAAACCTTCTTTTACATTATGACTCTAAGATGGTTAGTTTGCTTTGATCAATACCATGCAAAGCAGGTATTGAACTAAACCCAATTTTGCCGATAAACCCTATTTTTGCTGACAAACCCTAATCTAGTCGGTAAACCCTATATTCGAGTTCTAGGTTGAGATCATCGAAACTAGGACTTGAATGGAGTTGGAAACAACTCTAACTCAGTATTCAGACCTAGAATGTGTAGGAGGAACCCTAGAATCAATAGGGGATGATCGACGACAGTCGAGAACCAGACGTATGGTCTTTCGGAGACATATCAATCGACCATACCAGTCGCACCCTATGCGACCGGTACCTTCCGGGGACTAGTCTATGGGGACCGGCTGACCATACCAGTCGTAGGTTTCCCCACAGTGCTACGATCGGTACCTGCGACCGGTCAGCCTTGTGAGAAGTTTTGTAATCTCGTTGGTTTTTCGACCAACGTAAAACCTAAGAAAAACTATTCTAACTAAACCCTAATATCATGTAGGACTTTGTGATAGCACGTTTGGACCTTGCGACGCAGAGCAAACTATCAAACAAGCATCAGGTAAGGGAATCAGACCTAAACCCTAATAATTAATGAACAGTAAAACGTTGTTAATAACCTCGATTCTATGGTGTTTGTGCATACTCGTATGTCGTCTTTTATTTCTAGTTATTATTATTGTTAATGCATACTTGCTATGCTAGGTTGTGACTGTTAGGCATGTGATTGTTTTTGTTGGTGTGTGGAATGGGAAGGACTTGGGGTCTGGGATCATTCCTCACACTAGCACCTTTCGTATCGTTCTGTCTTAGCATGCTTGGTGCGGGTAGCATATCAGGGGGAGGACGTGGCACTGTGGTCTCCGGCCTGACCACCAGACTTTAGCTCTATCTCTATGCCGTAGGGAGCTGTGCTGGGATAGGGCCTACTGTGATGACATATAGGATTGGTTAGTTGCGAGCCTAGTTTGTAAGCCCTCGCCAATAGGGGCTTACATGTTGGTATGGGTAGAGTATCAGGGGAGGTGTTGGCGGTGTTTGATCTGGACGCCTTAGCTCTATCTCTATTCCATGATAGGGTGCATGTGGGACGGCAGTGGTGTCTGATCCATTGGGTGGCTTCACACACTCGTGTATAGAGGTGCGGTGGCCTCCAATCCTTTCTATAGCAAATTGTAAACTTAAAACCAGACCATGAAGTGAATGTTACTCATGCATATGTTTGTTGCATTGTCTGATTGTCTTACTGAGCTAAGTTATGAGCTCACCCTTGTATATATACATGTTTTTAGATGTTGATGCAGGTTACACAATGGAGGATTACGTGGATGCTCCAGTGTATGGAGGCGTGGCTGCCCTGGACATGCAAGCAGGAGAGGACGAGCATGATGCTTCATGCGAGTGCCCTTTCTTCGTGTACTTTTAGGATTTGATTTTAATTTATTTTAGTTATTTTCGGTTGGAATACAGTTGATGTAAAGATATTTATTTATGTTTTGGGAATTTAAATAATTAGATATTTTATTTAAATTTATCAATAGATTACTCAGTTCATTTCATTTGAGACTTTCATTGTATTTATTATTATTCTGATTGTGGTTATGTGCAATGGTTTGTATGTGTGGACACGATCTTATTGAGATCCTGGTGTGAACCGTTGGTTCTGTGAAACCATATGTATACACAGACAGGAAAAGAAAATCTAAATGTATCCTAATAAACACATAATATAGGGTATGATCTATAAGTTGGGCAGTTGTCTAAGTATACAAAAGATATATTACAGTAGTAAGAAGGGAGCATCTATAAATCAGAAAATTAGAATACCGAGTTGGTACTCACAAGATGTGAAACTCGATGTATGACAGGGAAAGAAGAAAAATGGCTAGTAACGCCTAAATCCCTGTAGAGGTAAAGGGAAAGATCTCGGGCTAAATCCAACAGAGATAGGAGAACAATGGCCAATGGCCATACACCAAAAATGAGAGTAACTATAAAAGAAGATAAAGCTATACACCTAGGTGACGTGAGACTCAGAGTGAGATCCACCACACATTAATCCATTGCCCACTGAGCATTAAGAAGCGGTTATAACTTGACCCACCACTATCTGGGTCGAGAACGGGTAGTGAAAAATCGTCTGAGCAGATGCTAAATAATGATAATCAGATTGGAGCAAATCAAAGGAGGTGAACAACCAGGCTACTCCAGCCAATCTACTTGGACTACCAAGTGCCTTGGCCACGATTGTAATGAATTTGGTCCGACAAAATGCAAAAGCAATAATAAATGATACTGACTATGCAAGTTACCATGGGAAGCACTACCCAAGTTGCCAATGCTACACCAACACCTCCGGGTCAGACCATGTATGGTACCGACTGGTAGTAACACTGTACCCCCAGCATATGTTAGCCGTAACACAGTGCTTACCATACCGTAGGTCCTAGTAATGCACACCCCAGTATAGAAGCCTGGTGCAAAACAAGTAGTGTATCAAGTTGGTTACCCTTATCAGCTACCGATGTATGGGATAGCTGCATCTTGGCAGAATGATCCGACAAAGGTTGAGGAATATTTTCTAAAGATGAAGCCTCAAACATTTTCAGCAAAGGATCAAATTTATTGTGGCCATATATCTAGACAGGTGTATATAGGATGCGGTGCATCATTGACTTATCCTTATGATTATAGAGGATGCACATACTTGATTTTAAATTCTCGTGCCTTGACAAGATACCTTATCGATTCAACATGTCAATTGAAGTTATAGATGTTATTTCCTTAGAATTAGTCCTGATTATACCAATCTAAGCTACTCTCATGATTGACACCCTGAATAGAGATATGAACCGAATGAATATTTAAAGGTTTAATCATTTCGAATGTATATTTTTTTAATTTTATACTTGATTTATTGATGTACCAAAATTTTTCCAGATTTACTCTTGTAGTGCCTTGACCAACGACATTATATACTCGATAAAACCTATAACCATGAGGCTAAGATCTGTAAAATCTCTACTTCCATGTATTTGGACCACCATACAACCTAACGACCTTTGGATGTCGGTTGGATTATCATAGATTTACTCTTGATCCTTTAAACCTAGGTTCACTAGATAAAACAAGTGTTCTTCATCATACTGAATTCGAAAGAAGGAAATGAATTACTTTTGGATAAACATTCTAATTCTTATATTCCTTGACATCCGTTGATAGAGGTACTTAGTTAATAACAAAATTATTGGAGAAAGATGATTGTTCATATTAGATTTTATAACCAAGAAAACCTTAGATGAAGTAAGGAGAAACTGTTATGAGATTGCTGAATGGATGGATTTGAGTCATGGTCTATAAAAGAGTACATGAGCAAGAAGTAAGAATTTCCAAGAGTAGCCAATAAAGGAGTAGAGAGAGCTCGACAAAATTAAAGATGGCTATATTAGTATGAATTTTGATAAGGCAAAAGATTTCTAAAAGCATGAAGTCGAAAATCATGGCATTGATAGTACTTGGATTAGTATAGTTACTATTGAGTTATTTCTAATAATGAATAAGAGGACTGAGTAAAGACCAAAAGTAAATTTGGTGGAATTAATAAGAATATAAGCATATACCCTAATGCTTATAGATAGACCTGGGATATGTAATGAGTAAATAGTTAGAAGATGCTTTTCAAGATATACGAAAGAGAGATCAGGGTAGAACATCAGTGATAAAAGAGATGTAAGCTACTAAGTGCAATATGAGATTTTTGACAATAGTCTTTGAAAAATCATAAGAGATGAAGGAACTAGACAAGCTCTTAAGACCTTTATACCAGATTTTGCTAGTTCAAGCTCTTTTGGACTAGTTGTTGTAGTGGATAAGTGTTATGAACATTGTCTGAATCATATGGATGGACAGAATTTGGATGCAACCTAAATCGACTTGATATGACAGACTTTGACGTCATCTTGGGAATAGATTGGTTGTCTCAACACTTTACAAGTGATTATGTGCATAGAAGAGATTATCATTTAAGAACAAAGATGTCACATAATTTGGTTTTTATTGGAAGCATATTTCTTAGGAAGTGAAAGCTCATCTTCTCTGCATGAAAGGCGAAGATATGCTTTGAAAAGAAAGGAGTTGGATATATGATATCTGTGGTAAATGCTACTAAAGAAGCACCACAGATGGAAGATACTGATGTGATGCATAAATTCCCTGATGTATTTCCATGAGACTTACCCGGGTTGCCACCTGATCATGCAACCGAGTTCGTTATCAACTTAGTACCTGGGATGGCACCTGTGTCAAAGGCACCCTATAGAGTAGCTCCTATGGAGTTGAAGGAATTGAGACTCAACTACGAGAGTTATTAGACAAAGGTTCTAATAAGCTAAGTATTGCATCACGGGGAGTGCCAATGCAATTCATGAAGAAGAGGGACGGTAGTGTCAAATTATGTATAGACTACTGGGAACTAAACAAGCTCACGATCAAGAATCGATATCTACTACCTCAGATAAATGACTTATTTAATCAGCTACACGGAGCAAAGGTATTCCCTAAGATTGACCTTGGATGGAGTATCATCAAATGAAGAATTTGGACAGTGATATTCTGAAATAGTTTTTAGAACCGGGATTGGCATTATGAGTTCTCGATTATGTCGTTTGGATTAACCAATGCCCTTACATCTTTTATGGAGTTGATGAACTGGGTGTTTCATGACATGTTGGACACGTTGGTCATAGTTTTCATAGATGATATTTTGGTTTATTCTAAGAATAAAGCAACTCATACAATGGATCTTAGAGTAGCCTTACAACGGCTAAAAAGGGAGAAGCTTAATTCAAGAAGTATGAGTTCTGATTAAATCAGGTGCAGTTCTTAGGTCACGGAGTGACATCAGAAGGGATTAAAGTGGACCCAGTAAGATAGAAGAAATTGTAGGATGAGAAGCACCTACGAACATTTCAGAGATCAGAAGTTTCTTGGGATTAGCTGGTTATTAACGACAATTCATGGAGGACTACTCTAGAATCACAATACCTCTTACCAAGCTAATCTAGAAGGGAGAGGAGTTTATTTGGACTAACAAGTGTGAAGAATGTTTCCAGACTCTAAAAATAAGATTGATATCAACTCCCATCTTGATCATTCCTGCACCTGGAAAACTTTTTACCTAATACATCGATGTTTCCGGATTAGGTTTAGGATCTATGTTGACACAAGGAGAACAAGTGATTGTCTATGCTTTAAGACAACTGGAGGAGCATGAAAAGAATTACCCGACTCATGACTTGGAGTTAGCGGCGGTGATTCATGCAATCAAGACATGGAGACATTATCTATGCAGAGAATAATTTTAGATTAAATAGGATTACGCAAGTTTTATTTATCTCCTCACCCAGAAATATTTAAACATGGAGCTAAGGAGATGGTTGGAACTTCTGAAGGATTAAGACCATGATACGTAGTGTCGCTCGAGCAAGGCTAATGTGGTAGCTAAAGTTTTGAGTAAAAAGGAGAATAGTGAAGCTAAAAGGAGGATCTATACGAACACCGCATTTTGTTCCGCAGTAACAGATTCAGATTTAGAGGAAGATCCACATATGATAAAAACACGTGATGTTCTAGTTGAGCGAGAACTTATGGATGAACTTATGGAGCAATAGTTCCTCGCTTACGTTTGTAGCGTTAAAGATCGTCTTTGATTTGATAGATAAAGTAAAGGTAGTAATTTTGTTAGATCTATATCTAAAAGCGGTATAAGAAGATTTAGAGAAAAAAAATCTTACCCTGACTTACTTCGGATGCGAAAAAGGTCCTGAGATACAGAGGATGATTATGCATACCTGAAAGTGAAAAACGCTGATCATAGATACAAGATAATGCTAAAAGCCCATTCTATTTCGTATTGGGTACATCCTAGAAGTACAAAATATACTAAAACATGAAGAGATTATTTTGGTGGAAAGGAATGGAAGTAGTTGTGGATAGATGCATGTTTCAGTGACTGAATTATCAGCAAGTAAAGGCTGAAAGACAAAGACCAACATGGCGTACCATAACCACTATCAGAGCCAGTCTAGAAGTGAAACTGCATTACAATGAACTATGTCACCGATTTGCCACTGACTCCCAGATCGGTTGATGCAGTTTGGGTGATTGTTGATTGCCTTATGAAGATAGTTCATTCCATTGCTATACGACCTCGGTATACTTTGGAGCGGCTAACTAAGCTATATGTGGATAATATTGCCAGATTGAATGGTATGCCTAAGAGCATAGTGTCGGTCAGGGGCTCATGCTTTATCTCGAAGTTTTAGGAGGATCTACAGAAAACAATGGGAACGAAGTTGAAGTTTAGTACTGTATTTTACCTTAAATCGACGAAAGTCGGAGCGGACTATACAGATCTTAAGAGATATGCCTTGAGCTTGTGAAATTGATTCCAAGGAGCTTGAGTTGAGAAGTTACCGCGGATTGAATTTGCTACCAAGCTACCGTGTAAATGTCACCTATAAAGCATTGTACGGTAGAAATATTGAATTCCTTTGTTTTGGAACGAAGTCGGAGAGTAAGGAATTATAAGACCTGAGTCTATTGAAGAAACCTATCGAATGGAAAACAAGATCAAAGAAAAGGGCCAATATAGCTCAAGTTTGTCAGAAGAGATACCAAGACCTTGAGTTCGCCATAAGTGACAAAGTATTGTTGAAGATATCACTTATGTATGGGTTGAAACGATTCGATAAGAAGGGAAAGTTGTATCCTATATATGTTTTGGACCTCATAAAATTTTTGAAGAGATGTAGAAAAGTTGCATATCAACTAGCATTACCGCTGTCCATGTCTAGTGTGCATGACGTATTTCGCGTGTTTCTATTGAAGAAGTACGTTGGGGATCCATATCAAAGGTATTAACCATGGATCCACTGGATTAAATAGAAGATTTAACTATTGAAGTGGTACCAGCCTAGTTCACTGGTTAGAAGGTACAACATCTCCAAAGCTAGGATAATTATTATATGAAGGTAACCTGGCAAAGACAAGACGTGGAAAAGATTACATGGGAAAAGAAAGATGCAATGTGGAAACAGTATTCCCACCTATTCAACTTGGAAGGTACATCAAAATTTCAAGGATGAAATTTCTTTTGAGGGTGGGGGAGTTGTGAGATCCGTACGTATAAATTTCGAGGACGAAATTTCTTTTAAGGGTGGTGGAGTTGTAAGACCCACACTCCACAAACCCAGTCTAACCTTACATTCTCGTGTCGTGATCGATTTTTCCTTCATAATCGACTCAAGTGAACCAATTGTATGAAGAAACTACAAGATAAGGTAAGCAACGAGTCAAATTTAATTGGTGTGGTTGACTATTTAAGATCGTGTGGAAGCAACTAGTCAAAAACTAAAAACCAGAAAACTTTGGTCGTGTGGTAGTAGTTTTGAGGGGTGTGGTCGACCACACATGAGACCACACGATGTGTGGTCACATATTTTGGATGTGTGGTTGATGGATTCTATGACCCCACGTGCGACCACACGATACTAAACAGACTCCATGTTTAGGAAACTTTCCTAATTTGAAGGGGGACTCTTTCCTAATTAAAGTAGGACTCTATATGGAGGTTTTCCTCTATATAAGGAACGTTCCTTAGCCTCTCTCACTCTTTTAAAACTCAAATTGAAGCCCTAAACCTAAGAGAAAAAGAGAAAAGAAGAGAAGGGGAAGACGGAGATTTGGAGAAGAAGCTTGGAGAGGAAGGTTTTCTAGAGAAAAGTTCTATCTCTCTACAGAAAGCTTAAGGTATGGACTTGATTCTATGGGGTATATCAGATAGAATAGGTTCTTTTTAAGATTGATGTGTTAAATCTAATGTAATGATTTTGATTATGGAATTTTTAAGAAAACCATGATAAAATAGGTTAAGAATATTTGATAATAGGAAACTGTACATAATGGCCATAGGATAACCATAGGATGAACCTAAGTGATGAGCCGAGGAATCGACTCAAGAAGAATTCAGATTGAGATGAAAAATTGACCAAACGTCATGTGGTCGCAGCCTGTGGTCGACCACAGGGTGACCAGAGGGTCGACCACAGCTATTCGGGAAGTTCCTACGAAAGGTGTGGTCACATGGCGTGGTCACATAAAATGTGACCACAGGGTTTGACCACACAGTGTGTGGTCTCATATATTGCGACCATAGGTTCGACCACACGTGCGACCACACGATAACAACAAGTATATTTTGAGACCAAACAAAGTTTTTGACTACTGTAACTTGGTAAACTTGAACCCTAACTTAAATACATTAATTGTTTAGGTTCTTAATAGATTCAAAGTGACTTCCAAAGCTCGAAAGAGGAACAAACATCGATCAAAGGTGAGGGAACAAGACCTAAACTAATTGACTAATAGCAAGCTGTTTTATTTATTGAGTCCAATGCCATGATTGATTCTATACTTATATGTTTGTAATATGTATCTCACATGTCATCCAATATTTTTACTATTACTATTCATGCATATTAATTCTATTTATTTATAACATGATGATGATGATAATGCTAGGAATAGGCATGTGAATGTATGTGTGTGGTTGGTGTGTTGGATGTGAGTGGAGCATCAGGGGGAGGACATGGCATGGTGGTCTTTGACCTCGACACCAGACTCTAGCTCTATCTCTACTCAAGTCTTGCCCACCAACATCATCGTATCGCCATTACCTTTGCAAAACTATTACGTCGTAGGGCATCAGGGGAGGTGGTCTCGAACCGTGTGGTCTCTGACTCTGCCGGGGGTATGGAAATATTGAGGGATGCTGGGGTGAGGCCTTGGATACATTATATGGCATTATGATTGGTTAGTTGCGATTTCAGTTTACAAGCCCTCGCCAGCAGGGGCTTACGTGTTGGTATGGGTAGGACATCAGGGGAAGTGTTGGCAGTGTTTGATCCGAACACTTTAGCTCTATCTCTATTCCATGGTGGGTGCATGTGGGACGACAATGGTGTTTGATCCATTGGACGAATTCACATACTCGTGTATAGAGGTGCGGTGGCCACCAAACCTTTCTATAGCACATTGCAAACTTATAAACCAGACCAAAGATATGAACTAAATGCATGCATATGTTTGTTGCATTGTTTTGTTTACTCATTGAGCTCAAGTTGGAGAGCTGACCATCGCTCGTGTAATTCTTTTTAGTTTCTGATGTTGCATGTGTTACTGTTGAAAACTACAAGGATACGCCAATGTGTGGACATGAAATGGCTATGGATATGCAAGCTGTGGAGGACGAATATGGCTCGTCAAGCTAGTATTTCCACTATGTTTACGCTTAGTTGTTAACTTTCGTATTGTGATACTTGTAATCAGTATTAATTATGTTTTGGTTACTTGAAGATAACTTGTTAAATATTTAATTATCACTGTAGACTCTCTGTTCATTATTAATAAAACTTCCGCTATTTATTTATTTACTCTAATTATTATTGTGGAATGTGTTTTGGTTTAATATGGTTGGCATAGCCTATACAATATCCTGGTTTGAACCATTGGTTCTCATGTGGTTGATCACACCATTGGTTAGTCCAGAATTGGGGTGTGACACTGCTGAGACCCTATTGTGGGTGTTTGACAGCAACTCCGGTTGCATCTGTGGTGTGATCAGACATACGACCGGACCCGTACTGAGACCTACTATGAGTGTCTGGCAACAACTCAGGTCGCATAGTATATGTGACTAGACGTTCGATTGGATACTCTCAGAGAGGTCGATTGACCTACAGTATCTGTCTGTTTGCTTGAAGCTTGCAACTGGATCTTCATCCTAATAGCCCCAAACTGTTGTTTCTATTTGGCTACTGGGTCTGTCCCTCTGACTGGGTCATGGTCTCCTTCCTCCTAGATATGTGGGGTTCTATTCCCCTTGCCGTTTTTATGTTACACTAATAGATTCTACTTAGTTGTCTATTATTACATGGCTAGCCGTGTAGGTTTTTTTTTAATCGTAAACAACAATACCTAGATCTACAGTTAGCCATGAATGGTTGCTAGAGGTTCAACCATCAAGGATGAATCCATCCTTGAAAAGATTTACCTTAATCTAAACAGTATTAATGGTCATTACTCATACCTGTTTTTTTTTTTTTTTTTTTTTTTTTTTGTTCAGTGGGTACGAGTAGTCTTGGGAGAATACTTACAAAACTTCGTTGTTTTCCTCTCTGGCTCTTCCCTCTCCTTGGAAACATTCCCCTTGTGCTATGAATGCATTAGAACTTTTGGGAGAGTTCTGACCTATTGTGCATAGAGGGAGGGAGGAGAGAGAGAGAGAGAGAGAGAGAGAGAGAGAGAGAGAGAGAGAGTTTTTGGGAGACTAGAGTCTCCCACTCTAGTTGTAACTCTAATCCCTTGGGAGGAGGAGGGTCCCACATAACAAGTGTCGTGTTGGACACAAACCAGGAATCCCCTCTCCTTCCCATAGTGGGAGAGGTTAGAGTAGGGTGGGCTCCATACTAACCCAAGAAACACTATGTATTTTATGAATTTTGGGATTTCTCCCAATTCACACACTATCTAGTAGTAGGGCCTGGTTACACCTATTTTTGCATTTTACGATGACACCATTGCAACCAGACATGGTCAGATTATTTGCTGACCCATCCAAGGTTAAAGGTGATTGATTTATTTTCTTATCCTTCTTGGGATTATGCCTACTCCAGCGTCGTACTGCTCTCATCTACAGTGGGAAGACCTACTACGTGTTGAAATCCAAATTAGTTCAGGATTTCGGGGTGCGGGTCTTACAACTCCCCCTTTAAAAGAATTTCGTCGCCAAAATTTTACATACCTAATTCATTGAAGAGATGAGGATACTTCTTTATCATGGTGTTAGCCTCTTCCCATGATGTTTCCTTTATTGCATGATTTCTCCATATTACCTTTTACATAATGGTGGTCCAATTGCAAAGGCTTTGCATCTTTTTATGCACTATCTCTGTTGGTTTCACTTCATAAGTCAGGTCCTCATTTAACTGAGGGGGATTTGCACTTAGAATGTGGGATGGATCCGTGATGTATTTCTTTAGCATGGAGATGTGAAATACGTCGTAAACACTCGAAAAAAATGGGGGTAGTGCCAATTGATGCACTTATTTAGTATTTTGTAAGGACCAACATACCTTGGGCTCAGTTTTTCCTTACAACTTAATGCCTCAGAGAGGGGATATTTTGAGAAATACCTTGTCCCTTATCATAAATTCTACATCCTTTTGTCATACATTTGAGTAACTCTTCTGGCATGATTGAGCTACCTTAATTCTTTCTCAGATTAGATCTACCACTTTGCGTGTTTCTTGGACTATATCTGGTCCCATTATCCATCTCTTGTCAGTCTCGTCCCAGTATAATGGTGTTCAACATCTCATACCATAGAGAGCCTCGTAAGGGGACTTGCCAATAGTTGTTTGGTAACTGTTGTTGTAGGCGAACTCCATTGGGGGTAAGTTTTCATCCCAAGCACCCTGAAGTCTATGACACAGGCTCTAAGCATGTCCTTTAATATTTGTATGGTCCTTTCTGACTGCCCATCGGTCTGAGAATGGAAGGCCATGCTAAATTTTAGTTGTGTTCTCATGGCGTTTTGTAATCCCTCCCAGAACTTAAAGGTGAGCCAGGGGTCTCTGTCTGACACAATGCTAGATGGTACTCCATGTAGATGGACAATGTTATCCACATAAACTTGACTCAACTTCTCCATGGGGAACTAAGGTCTCACTAATAAATCTTGCCCTCTTGGTTAGACGGTCTACTATTACCCAGACTGCATCAACCCCCTAGGGGTAGTGAGAGATAGAACAAACAAGCAAACAATAATGCGTGAGATTATAACATCCAAGGTCTAGTAAAGTTTACAATGTGGTATGATAGAGAACCACCACACCAGATAGGACAGAAACTCCCATACGTGAGGAGGGAACAGACACTCATCCGGTTACACCATTGCATTTAGCACCTTCCAACCAAGTAGGTTCCCTCTAGTGATAGGATTAAACTAAGCCGATGTCACCCTGCGATCATCTCAAGGTTTCCCTCATCCATGAACCTACACCAGTACCTAACCCCCTACTAGCTAGGGTTATAAAGCATAGGGATTTATTACTAACCAATCTTATATGTCAAACAATGCAACTACATTCATACTCCAGCATAGTTCTTGTCCGATTCCCCCCACCTGAACAATCCAATTCCCTTCACCTAGATATAATCCCTTTGGTAGGATATTGGGAATGCAAAGTATTGGTCACATGGTAACCATGTATCCCTCCACTCAATTATCCGATTCCACGTGGACTACCAAACATCATGTAAGCATAACAAATAATTATCAATATGCAATGTATGAACAGAAATCACAGATATTAGATGGCATGTTATACAAACAAGATGAAATAGAGACAAGCAGGATTAATTAGAAATACTCCAAAAATAAGTTCAGAATCTATCCCTCACCTGCTAGGTGAAATCTACTCGCCCTCTGAATGACAAAGGCTTGTCCTTGCATGCTCACGTTGCACTCGTAGTTAGGGTTTCTATTGTTATTATTATTATTATTATTATTTGGGATCATTCGAGATGAGTTATAATACCCCAAGCAAGCCTAAATGTGGGACTTCGGCAAGAAAGTTAGGGTTCGCAACCCAAGGTGGGGTCTGTTGTCTTGATTTTTACTCTTCTAGATTTGTAAGAAATCATACACTTCGATAGGAGTTTACAATCGGACCTCCAGTCAGACACTACCGAGGCCCCACTGTGGTTGTCTGAAAGATCTAGTCACATCTCTCAGAGAGGTTTATTAACCTACAGTGTTTGTCTGGATGCTTGAAGCTTGCAACCAGACCTTCATCCAGACAACCCCAGATTATTGTCTCTGTTTGGCTATTGGGTCTATGTCCCTCCACAAAATACTAATCAAATCTGAATCTGGGATGTTCAGAGGCATCCCAAACAATTTCTCTTGCCATCTAATTTGGACAAGTAAGCCAAGTCCTAATAGTAAGTGATTGTGTTGAGAACTTAGCTAGCCCATCTGCTTCCATGTTTGACTCACGATAGCATAATGTGATTCGCCATTGGTTTGAATCCAGAAATTGCTTTAGCTGATGCCATTGTATTAGATACCTCTATGGTATATTTTGACTCAATATTATATAATGTTCTTCCTTAACAGCCTATCGTTAGTTGGTAATGTAAGACCCATATCAAACTAACCGGTCTTACCACCTTGTACTAGGTCTACCTATCATGGTCGAGCCAAGTGGACCAAGTGCGTGAAGGAAATCACAAGACTAGGTATGAAATTGACCTAAAAACAGTAAATTTGAGGGGAGGGTCGCATGCCTAAATAGGTAGGGTCAACCCCACCTCAACAGAGTCCAACCCATGACTTTTCAGTCCTAGGGTTGGATGACTTGAGACCCTAGGGTCGACGGGTCCTGCGACCTTAGCATTGACCCCAGGATGACAAACTAAAACCGTAATTAGGAAATTTTCCTAATTTCAAGGGGATCCTTTCCTAATCTCGATGGGATTTATTTTGGGAGGTTTTTCTCTATAAATAGGACGTCCCTTAGCCTCTTTCACTCCTTTTGAAACCCTAATTGAAAGTGAGAGAAAGAGAAGAGAAGGAAAAGAGAAGGAGAATTGGGGAAGAAGACTAAGGAGAAGAAATTCAGAGAAATCTCTGAATCTCAGAAACCTTAAGGTATGAATACATTCTCCATGAATTATGTAAGACCCTAGAATAGTTCATAAAGAGGGTATGATCTAGGAGAAACCCAAATCATCCATCCATGGATAAATCCCAATGGAATCCATGGAGGAAATCATTATAAACAAAGTAAAGTGTGTAACTTGGAGTTTTGAGCAATGGAACAACCATAGAATGGACTATAAAAGTAAGCCAAAGGATCCAAACATGAAAGAATGGACTGTAGGATGAAAGGTCGACTCAAACTACGTGTGGTTGCACCTAGGATCGATGGGTAATTGACCCTATGACCGACCCTACACCCTGGGGTCGCAGACAACTGCTACCCTACCTGCGACCCTAGCAATACAGCAAGCTTAAAATTGTTGGAATTAATTCTAATTAAAATCTATCGACTTATTAGGTTCTCCTAGTGATATAAAAGTGATTCTTAAAGCTTGAAAGAGTATCTACACTCAATCAAAGGTAAGGGAGCAAGACCTAAACTAATTGGTTAATAATAAACTATTTTCGTTTATTGAGTCCAATACCATGTATGATGCTATGATTGTATGATTGTAATGTGCATTCCACATGTCATCCAATATTCCTGTTATTACTGTTCATGCATATTTAATTTAGTTTATTTACAACATGATGATGATGATAATGCTAGGAATAGGCATGTGAATGTTTGTATGTGGTTAGTGTACTTGATGCGAGTGGAGCATCAGGGGAAGTGTGATATGGTGCGGTCCTAAGCACTTTAGCCCTATCTTTACTCAAGTCTTGTCCACTAGCATCGTCGTATCACCATTACCTTAGCAGAACTATTACGTCGTAGGGCATCAGGGGAGGTGGTCTCGGACCGTGTAGTCTCTGACTCTGTCGGGGGGCCTTAGCTCTATCTCTATGGACGTATTGAGGGATGCTGGGGTGAGGCCTTGGATACACTGTTTGACATTAGGATGGTTAGTTGCGAGCCCAGTTTGTAAGCCCTCGCCAACAGGGGCTTACTTGTTGGTATGGGTAGAGCATCAGGGGAAGTGTGATGCGGTGCGGTCCTAAGCACTTTAGCTCTATCTCTATTCCATGGTGGGGTGGATGTGGACGAAAATGGTGTTTGATCCATTGGGTGGGCTTACACACCCTGCGTATAGAGGCGAGGCCACCACCGAACCTTTCTATAGCACATTGCAAACTTATATACCAGACCAAAGATATGAATTGAATGCATGCATATGTTTGTTGCATTGTTTTGTTTGCTCACTGAGCTGTGATGTGTGCTCAACCTTTTCGAATTTGAATATTTTTAGTTGATGATGCAGGTATGATCGTGGAAGATTATATGAATGCTCCCGCATTCAGGCACGTTGCCGCGATGGACGCAGAAGATATAATGGAGACGCATGATTCGTCATGCGAATGCAACTCATGCATTTTCGATTAGATTTTATTTGGATTATTGAGTAAATGTAATTGATTATTTTATTTACTTATGTCTCAGTCAATGAAAGATAATTGGTATTTTATTTATGATTATCACATTTAGATTCTCAGTTCATTTAATGTTTAAAACTTCCGCTATTGTGTATTTACTCTGATTATGGTTGTGGATGTGTATGGTTTAAGCAAACGGATACAACCTATTTGAGATCTGGTTGAACCATTGGTTTATTAGCGGTTCATCACATCATTCTGAATCGTGAGGAATTGGGGTGTGACAGGTAATATACCCTAACACCACCTCCATGCAAACAAAGCAATGCGGGGATACAGGTTTTGATGCTAAACCAATTTAGCCAACAGAATCATGGTGGAGCTCGATTACATACAAGACCAAGCCAATTGTATAATGAACTCCCCTTTGGGAGTTGGTTCCCATATCAACGTTTCTTCTTGTGAAATAGAAATAGGGAGGAGCCATATCTCTAAAAAGATCTATTGCAGCAGAAGAGACTGCACCATTAGTGAACACTAGTGATCTCCTTCAGTACAATCTAATACCCGCACGTGCATCCCTTCAAAAAAATGTTGGTCAACTCCAAGGCTATCAATAATAGTTGAGTCACCTAACCATCGGTCCCACCAGAAATCTATCTGTTCACCATTGCCCTTGGATCATCTACTTTTTGTATATGCACTGTGTCACACCCCAATTTTAGACTAACCAGTAGTGTAATGAACTGTCATAAGAACCAATGTTTCAAACCAGGATCTCGTATATCGTTTATGAATAGAGATCTCTATGCATGAGTGTGTGAATCTACCCAATGGATCAAACACCATTTTCGTCCCACATCCACCCCACCATAGAATAAAGATAGAGCTAAAGTGTCCGGATTACACACCGTCAATACTTCTCTTGATGCCCTACCCATTCCAACATGTAAGCCCCTACTGGCGATGACTTGCAAACTGGATTCGCAACTAACCAATTATAATGCCATCCAAATGTATCCAAGGTCTTACCCTAGCTTCCCTCAATACGTCCTTAGAGATAGACTAAAGCCCCCCGGTAGAGTCAGAGACCACAAGGTCTGAGACCACCTCCCCTAATGCCCTATGACATAATAGTTATGCTAAGGTAATAGTGATACGATGATGTCAGTGGGCAAGACTTGAGTAGAGATAGAGCTAGAGTCGGTGACCAGGTTAGAGACCACAGTGCCACGTCCTCCCCCTGATGCCCCACTCTCATCTAATACACTAACCATACATATAATCACATGCTTATTCCTAGCATCATCATCTTCATGTTATAAATAGACAGAAATAAATATGCATGAGCAGGAATAGCAGTAATATTGGATGACATGTGAGATGTACATTACAAGCATACAAACATAAAATCATTCATTGCAATGGATAGATAAAATAAATAGTTTGTTATTATCCAATTAGTTTAGATCTTGTTCCTTCACCTTTTTAAAGATGTTCAATCTTTTTCAAGCCTTGGAAATTACTTTTGAACCACTTGGGAACCTAAGAATTTATGGATTTTAAGTTAGGGTTCAAGTTTACCAAGTTATAATAGTCGAAATACCTAATCTCGTCTCAAATAGGCTTCCTGAAATTGTGTGGTCTCAGTATTTATGACTACAAGGTGTGTGGTCGATATATATGGTCCCATATCATGCGACCACATACGCAACCATACCTTCTCTAGGATCTTCCTGAGAGTGTGTGGTCGACCTCTGATCACTCTATGGTCTACAATAGGCTATGACCACACGAAGTTTGGTCAATTTTTATCCTCAATCCTCTTCCTTCATGAGTCGATTCCTTGGTTTATTAATAGGGTCTCTCCTAAGATCGGTCTATGGTCTTTAATTTATAATTTTTACAAAGTTATCCACCCTAACTTACTCCCCATGGATCTCTATTGAGTTTTTGTTCATGGGGTCTCATGGTTGAAATCCCACATCAACTCCACATCTAATCTATAATGGGAAAAACCTTATACTATGTAATCTACTTCTACAGAGATGGTTCCTTACTTTGGTCTTCTGTAACAAGCTAGAACCTTCCTTCTTCTTAGCTTGCCTCTTCAGATCTCTTTCTCTCTTAGGTAGAGTTTCAATTTAGGTTCTAAGAGAGTGAGAGAGGCTAAAGGACGTCCTCTATATAGAGGAAAACCTCCATGTAGAGTTTTCCCTCAACTAAGAAAGAGATCCCTTAGTTTAGGAAAGTTTATAAAAACTCAGAATTGGTCTTAACATCGTGCGATAGCACTTATGGTCGCAGAATCCGTCAACCACATGTCCCAAATATGCGACCACACGTTAGATTTTGAGTGGTCTCACTTTCCTTAAGGTGTGGTCGACCATACCAGCTCAAGTATTCAATCACACACTCAAAACTGACTGATTTTGGGTTGATTTATATACTTAGGCTTGTGGTTTCTTCACACACTTGGTTTGCTCAATCCGGCCAATATAGGAAGACCTGGCACGACACTGTTAGACCGGATAAGTAGGGCGTGGGTCTTACAACTCCCCCCTTATATAAATTTTATCCTCAAAATTTACACATACCTTCCGAGTCGAACATGTGAGGATATTGCTTTCGCATAGCATTCTCTTCTTCTCATGTAATTTCTTCCATATCTTGACTTCTCCAAGTAACTTTAAAATAATATATGTCATGGTTGCAAAGACGTTGAACTTTCTGATTAGTGATTTCAAAAGGTATTACTTCGAACATCAATTCTTCAGTTAAATCTGGTGGATCCACAGTTAGGACGTGTGTTGGATCTTAGATGTACTTCTTCAGCAACGGGATATGAAATACGTCATGCACACTCGATATAGATAGGAGTAGTGCTAACTGATATGCCACCTTCCCACATTTAGCTAGAATCTCATATGGCCCGATGTACCTCGGACTTAGCTTTCCTTTCTGTCTGAACCGTTTCAAGCCGCGCATAGGTGATATTTTCAGGAACACCTTGTCACCCACGATGAACTCAAGGTCTTAGCGTCAGTTATCTGCATATTGTTTCTGATGATTCTGAGCTGGCATAACTGTAAGCACCCCATTTTTGCCACCCTCGGCATAAGTGAACCAATATGGCAGGTTTCAGACCTTTAACCCAAAGATTTGTGATTCTCCACTGATCCTCACAACAGGGTCATGGGCTATTATCTGCATGGATGCGTAGGTCATAGAATTATCTTCGAAACGAGACTAGAATTGCTCAATTTTGATATCAAATGAGGAAGATATGATCATTTTAGTCGGATGATACATATAAGGGAGGTTTCTGAAATTATTATAAAATAATAATCCCAGGGGCCTTCATGCAAATTATCCTAAGTCGGATTGCTTGAATTTCAAATCATCATATCTTGATCATCTGACATCGGATTCAGATGATTCCAAGACCATTATTCTTCATTCATGATGTTCTACAAAGTGGACGTAAAAAATCCCGGGTAGAAGTCGCCAGTGGGTCCCATGCAAACTTGCATGCAAAATGATCGTTAGAACTTCAAGGCTTCATATCTTTCCCGTTTTACATCGGATTCAGATGATTTCAAGACCATTATTCTTCATTCATGATGTTCTACAAAGTGGACGCAAAAAATCCCGGGTAGAAGTCTCCAGTGGGTCCCATGCAAGCTTGCATGCAAAATTATCATCAGAACTTCGAAGCTGCATATCTTTTCCATTCTACATTGGATTCAGGTGATTCCAGTCTCATTATGTTCCATTTTTAGTGCTCTACAAAGTGGACGTAAAATATTTTCGGTAGAAGCCTCCGAATGATCTCATGCAGAATGGTCAACCAAATTATCGGTAATTGGTCCGTTTAAACTTCAAAAATTCATAAGTTGACCATTTTACTTCCAAATGAGGTGGTTCAAGTTCCTATATATATATATATATTTACATATATATATATATATATATATATATATATATATATATATATATATATATATATATATATATATATATATGTATGTATGTATGTGTATGTATGTTATTAAATATATATGTGTAATATATATGTGTAAATCATAATCCAAAAGATTTTTGAGAAGAAAAAGGAAAGAGGGGAGAGAAAAAACGTGGAAAAGAATGGAGATTTCAATTTTGGAGATAATCCAAAAGATTTTGAGAAAAAAAAGGAAAGAGGGAGAGAGAAAAAACGTGACCTTTTTCTAAGAGAATCCAAAGGATTTCTTTGGAGGAAAAAAAGGAAAGAAGAAAGAGAAAAATTAGGTTTTTTTAGGAGCCGCGGTTTTAAGAGAGGAATAAAAGAAAAAAAAAAAAAGGGGGGGAAAAAGATTCCCCTTCACGTTTTCTAGAAAGAAAACGTGAAAGAGAGAGAGGAGAAAGAAAGAAAGAAAAAAGGAAGGAAAGAAAAAGGAAAAAAATTTTTTTTTTAGAAAAAATGATCTTTTAGAAAATGAGTGAAAAATTATAAATAGGCAAGAGGAGGATCCTTTTTTCCAGAGCAGAGAGAGAGGGAAACGTGGGTGAGAGAGAGAAAGGTGAGTGAGAGAGAGAAAACGTGAGAGAGGAAGAAAGAAAGAGAGAGAAAAGAGAAAAGAAAGAAAAGAGAAGAAGAAAAGAGAGAAAGAGAAGAGAGAAAGAAGCAGAAGAGAGGAAAAGGAGGATTCACATTTAAAGGGGATTGATACAACCCCCAATCACCCTTCATCAACGGTTTCGCTCGATTTGAGCCCAAGGTTAGTACTCTAAACAAATTTAGAGGTCGTTATAATGCCCGAATGCCAATTTTGCTTGAAAAAGGCTAATTTTCATGAAATCTCAATCATGAATGCTCTATTACATGCTTGTTAATGTTAGGATGCCTATGTCTAACATTTTTCATGAATGATAATTTGTCTAAGCTATTCAATGATGAATTTTTGATTGATATACAATGATGTTTGATGTTTTTGTAAATTTCATAAAGTGATTTTCTGATCTGAAAATTCCAGATTTAGGGTTCAAACTTAGGACGTACATCATATGTATTTTTTCTAAGATTTTGAAGCCCAAAATTTTATGGGAGTCTCTCTGATATGATAGAAAACTACCCTAAAAATTTCGTTCCATTTGGAATTGGGGAAATATATCAAACAATTTGTCTTTGACATTGCTATTTTTCTCGGATGTAATGCAATCTTCCATCGGAAAGTCTCTAGACAAAGACTTTATGGCCATAATCAGAAAATCCACTTAACATGAACTTTTTAGACATGAAAGTCTTCTAAAAAATGGCACTGGTTTCATATTTTTTCATTTTTCGTTGAATTGATATCAATTTTTAAGTGCATAAAGCTTTGATTTCAGATCTGTCATGATGTGCTGATTTGCATGATTGAAAAGAGTCATTTTTCACAAAGAAAATATACTGTTTTAACTTGTTTTTCTTAATGAAATTTTAGATCAGATAGTTATCTACATAGACATATGTCTGTATTTAATTTTCATTAAGAATAGAATTTTATTTGGAATTTATGGTGCAACTGGTCAAAAATCTGGAACAGACCTGACCAGTGTATTTGCCTGTACTTGGGGAATGTTTTCGACCTGCCTATGGTCTCTTTTAGGAATAGCTTCCTTGAGACAAAATGTTGGCCTCTGAGTCTTCTTTCCAGGGATATATTTTAAGAATTTTTTGAGTAAGTACAGTGCCCTATGTGCCCATTTTGGTCCAGCCTGACAAAGCTGTCATCTTGCTGCGTGTTCCATCATGTTTTGATTGATTCTCATATGCTTTGGTTGTTTCTCACATGCCATATTTGATGCTATGCTATGTTCGGATGCTCGTATGCATACACTGCTGTAATTGGAATGATCACATTGCCATAATTGAAATAATCACATTGCCATGATTGGAATGATACACATGTTTATTGCCATATTTGTCTGCTACACTTGCTCACATGCTATATTAAATGCTTATTGTCACAATTATGGTAGAAAATCCTAAAAATGGAAACAAATAACATTTAGGTTACAAAACCCTAAGATGGAAAGAATGTAACAATTAGGGTAGAAAACCCTAAAATAGAAATAAAATAATAATTAGGGTATAAAACCCTAAAATGGAAAGAATGTAACAATTAGGGTAGAAAACCCTAAAAAATGAAAATAAAATAACAATTAGGGTAGAAAACCCTAAAATGGAAAGAATGTAACAATTAGGGTAGAAAACCCTAAAAATAGAAATAAAATAATAATTAGGGTATAAAACCCTAAAATGGAAAGAAAGTAACATTTAGGGTAGAAAACCCTAAGATGGAAAGAAAATAGCAATTAGGGTAGAAAACCCTAAATTGGAAAGAAAATAATTAGGGTAGAAAACCCTAAAAATGGAAAGAAAATAATTAGGGTAGAAAACCCTAAAATGGAAAGAAAATAACAATTAAGGTAGAAAATCCTAAAAAATGGAAAGAAAATAGCAATTAGGGTAGAAAACCCTAAAAAATGGAAATAAAATTACAATTAGGGTAGAAAACCCCAAAATGGAATGAAAGTAGCAATTAGGGTAGAAAATCCTAAAATGAAAAGAAAATAGCAATTAGGGTAGAAAACCCTAAATATGGAAAGATAATGGCAATTAGGGTCTTGCCATGCTTAGAAGATAGCCTACTAGATCATGCCATGTAGGCTCTTGCCTTATTTGCAATACATGCCATATTTGAAAGATTTTTAAACAATCTTACTGTATGTGAATTTCTTGTCATAAATGTTTTATGTGCCATATTTAGATAAAATATTCTATTTTTTTGGCAATAACTTATTTTATGCAACACCCTAGTCGAACTGCCATATATGCACACTTCTTGAAGACAATCTAGGTGTGGGGACGTGCATTTAGGCACCCACATTCTTGGGAAGGGCATAATGGGAATGATAAAAATCTTAATAAAGAAAGAAAAATACTTTGCCAAACCTTCCAAAATTAGAATTCAGAATGAAAAGGGTAATTTAGGACGATTTGCCCCTTGGCAAACCCTAAACCTAGAATAGGTTCTAAACCCTAAACCTAGAATAGGTTCTCAATCCCAAACCTAGAACAGGTTCTCACTTTCTAACCTAGAACAGGTTATATTTCGAACTACGCGGATTCTGATTCCTAGGGCAAACCCTAGGATACGTAGGCTATTTGGGAGAAATCCAAATTCGGATCCACAATTTAGTCCACTTGGACTATCCATAGATCCACTAGGATATCTATCCATATTTCAACCCAAAAAGGGGTTATCCAAATCTTAGTCCACTCGGACTATCCATAGATCCACTAGGATACTTACCCACATTTTGACCCAAATAGGGTTATCCATCCCGAACTACGCGGATTCTGATTCCTAGGGCAAACCCTAGGATACGTAGGCCATTTGGGAGAAACCCAAATTCGGATCCACACCTTAGTCCGCTCGGACTATCCATAGATCCACTAGGATATCCATATTCTAACCCAGAAAGGGTTATTCAAACCTTAGTCCACTTGGACTATCCATAGATCCACTAGGATATTTATCCACATCTTAGTCCACTTGGACTATCCATAGATCCACTAGGATATTATCCACATTCCAACCCAAATAGGGTTATTCTTAGATCCACTAGGACTATCTATCAGTCCACTTGGACTATCCAGATCCTAACCCATAGGATTTCTCAGCCTTTCAAGCATAAATTTCAACTTGAACAAAGAACTTAATCATGCACAAACATAAATCACATCCATAAACTTTAATCACACCTGAACTACGATGGTGAACCTGATTTTCGGAATAATTCCGTGATACATAGGCAATCTGATGGATACAGATTCGGTTCAATGATATCAAACCCCTTGGTTTGGTTTGGCTTAGCAAATAGAGTCTAGCATAGGAAAGGTATAGGAGACCGATTTCGATCAGGCGGTTTGGGTGCCTAACCCCTTCCCATAACCGTAACCTGACGCTTACCCAATCTCTGGTGGACCAGAATTCCAATCTAAGGGTCATGAGTCAATCGAAGTCTTACCTTAGGGTGAGATTTCACATTTCCAAGGTCCTAGACCTAAATCTAGGTGGCGACTTCTAAAGATTTCTATCTTTGTCATCACAATAACTCTTTCCTTGATTATGTCAACTACCTTATACGTTTCTTCAACAAACTCAGGGCCTATAATTCTTCGCTCTCTGACCTCATTCCAAAACAGAGTTCGACACTTCCTACCATAGAATACTTCATAAGGTGACATTTGTATAGTAGCTTGATAGCTGTTGTTATAAGCGAACTCGATCAACGGTAACTTCTCATCTCATGATCCCTTGAAATCAATCACACAAGCTCAGAGGATGTCTTCTAGAATCTAAATGGTGCGCTCCGACTGTCTATCTATCTGAGGGTGAAATACAGTATTGAACTTCAATGTTGTACCCATAACCTTCTGTAATCCTTCTTAAAACTTCAAGGTAAAGCATGGGTCTTTGTCAGACACGATGCTTTCAGGTACTCCATGTAACCTAACAATGTTGTTTACATACAACTTAGATAATCACTCCAATGTATATTGAGGTCGTATAGAAATGAAACGAGTTGTCGTAGTAAGTCAATCCACTATTACCCAGATTGCATCTACTGATCTAGGAGTCAATGGTAACCCAGTAATGAAGTCCACAGTAATGCAGTCCCATTTCTAGGCTGGTTCCGATTGCGGTTGCAATAAGCCTGTTGGTCTTTGTCTTTTCGCCTTTACTTATTGATAATTTAGGCATTAAGACACATATTGAGCTACATCTGCTTTCATTCCTCTTCACCAATATAGTTTCTTTAAATCATGGTACATCTTAGTACTTCCAAGGTGTATTGAATAGGATGTGGAGTGGGCTTCTCTCATTAATCTGTTCCTGATATTTGATTTTTCACTTTCAGGCACGCATACCCTTCCTTCGTACTTTAATACTCCTTCAGAATCTAAGGTGAAATCAGGAGTGGTTCTCCCCTTTTCTAGATCCTCCCATATTGTCCGCAGATGGGGGTCTGATTGGATCACCATTTTTACTTCGTCCATTAGATCAGGAACAATCTTTAATGTAGCAAACATATTTGAAAACTTGTGAATCAATCCTAGATCTGTTGAACCTCCTGGTTTATCGATCATAAATTGTTCATTGCCACAATTGAATACTCTTACTACGAGACACATGGCAGCATTTGTGTTAGCTTCTTCTTTTGACTTTGTCATTGCTTTTCAATTAATGTGTCAATAATTGCATTAGCCTTTTCTAGATGATACTGGATATCATAATCATAGTGCTTGAGCAATTTCAACCATCTCCTCTGTCTCATGTTCAACTCCTTCTGGTTAAAGAGATAAGTAAGACTCCTATGATCCGACTTTATTTGAAACTTTTCTCCATACAGGTAGTGTCTCTATATCTTGACGGCATGTACCACCGCTGATAACTCTAAGTCATGAGTAGGGTAATTCTTCTCATGTGCCTTCAGTTGTCTTGAATCATATGCAATTACGTGCTCTCTTTGCATGAGAACACATCCCAAATCTAACTCAGACGCATCGGTGTACAAGATAAATGACTGTCCTAGTACCGGGATGGTCAAGATGGGAGCCGATATCAGTCTTGCTTTCAATGTTTAGAAACACTCTTCACACTTGTTGGTCCAAACAAATTTTTTTCCTTTCTTTGTCAAACTGGTGAGAGGTACGACGATTGTAGAGTAGTCTTCCACGAACAGTCGATAATACCCAGCTAAATCCAAGAAACTTCTGATTTCAACAACACTCTTAGGTGCTTCCCATTTTACAATAGTCTCAATCTTGTTGGGATCCACTTTAATTCTTTCTGAGGACACTAAGTGACCTAAGAATTACACTTCACTCAACCAGAATTCACATTTCTTGAATTTGGCATAATGCTTCTCTCCTCTTAATCGTTGTAAGGCTGCTCTAAGATTTGTTGCATGAGTCACCTCATCCTTGGAATATATCAATATGTCATCTATGAAAACGATGACCAAAGTGTCCAAAATACCATGAAACACTTGATTCATGAGTTCCATAAAAGATGTGGGTGCATTTGTTAATCCAAAAGACATCACCAAAAACTTATAATGTCCATATCTAGATCTAAATGTTGTCTTTGGAATGTCACCATCCTTGATCTTCAATAGATGATACCCTAACCAAAGATTGATCTTAGAAAACACTTTCACTCCTTGTAGCTAATCAAATAAATCATCGATCTGAGGTAGGGGATATTAATTCTTGATCGTGAGCCTGTTTATTTCTCGATTGTCTATATATAATCTGACACTACCGTCCTTCTTCTTGACGAATAATACTGGCGCTTCCCAAGGCGATATGTTTGGTCGGATAAATCCTTTATCCAATAGCTCTTCTAGTTGAACCTTCAATTCCTTCAATTCAGTTGGAGCCATTCGGTATGGTGCTCTAGATACAGGTGTCGACCCTGGTAATAGGTCGATAACGAACTCTGTCGCTCTATCAGGAGGCAAACTCGATAAATCCTTAGGAAACATGTCTAAAAATTCTCATACAACTTCTATATCTTTCATTTCATGGTGCCTCTTTGGTAAGGTCCACCACAGATACAAGTTATCCAACTCCACCCTTCTCAAGGAATTTCATAGCCTTTAGTGCAGAGAGAATGAATTTTCGTTTATGAGGGAGTTTGGTCTCTAAAAAGCTGAGTTCTTCACCATTTTGGTCCTTAAATGTTAATTTTTTTCTACACATAATAGATTTGTGGAGTGTCGGGCTAACGAATCCATTCCTAAGATGATGTCAAAGTTTACCATCTTGAGTTAAATTAAAATTGCATCAATAGTCCTCTCGCCAATAAGAACTGGATATGGTCCATAACCTTTGTCTAGCTCTACTTCTAATCTCATAGGTGATCGTACTAACAGTTTACAGTCTAAAGGTCTGAGGGATACACTTAGTTTCTTTTCAAACAACACAGATACAAATGAGCAGGTGGCTCTAGAATCGAAGAGTACTATGACGGGTATGTCATCCATAGGTATGATACCTGAGATTTTTAACTAATTTAGTCTATATGCTCATACATGGTATTATAAAACATAAGTTCGGGTCATACCTGTTACCACATCAGGTGATGCGACAGCTTCTTTAGAAGTTACAACGTAAACCTTTCCTTGTGTGAGGACAAAGATGGAAATCTTTTGAAGTCGCCACCTAAATTTAGGTCTAGGACCTTAGAAATGTGAAATCTCACCCTAAGGTAAGACTTCGATTGACTCATGACCCTTAGATTGGAATTCTGGTCCATCAGAGATTGGGTAAGCGTCAGGTTATGGTTATGGGAAGGGGTTAGGCACCCAAACCGCCCGATCGAAATCGGTCTCCTATACCTTTCCTATGCTAGACTCTATTTATTAAATTAAACCAAACCAAGTGGTTTGATATCATTGAACCGAATCTGTATCCATCAGATTGCCTACGTATCACGGAATTATTCCGAAAAATAGGTTTACCATCGTAGTTTAGGTGTGATTAAAGTTTATGGATGTGATTTATGCTTGTGCATGATTAAGTTCTTTGTTAAAATTGAAATTTATGCTTGAAAGGTTGAGAAACCCTATGGGTTAGGATCTGGATAGTCCATGTGGACTGATAGATAGTCCTAGTGGATCTAAGAATAACCCTATTTGGGTTGGAATGTGGATAATATCCTAGTGGATCTATGGATAGTCCAAGTGGACTAAAAGTGTGGATAACCCTATTGGGGTTAAAATATGGGGGATATCCTAGTGGATCTATGGATAGTCCAAGTGGACAAAAATGTGGATCCGAATTTGAGTTTCTCCCAAATGGCCTACGTTTCCTAGGGTTTGACCTAGGAATCAGAATCCGCGTAGTTCGAGCTCTGGGTTGAAATGGGAATGGATATCCTAGTGGATCTATGGACAGTCCAAGTGGACTAAGGTGTGGATCCAAATTTGGGTTTCTCCCAAATAGCCTACGCATCCTAGGGTTTGCCCTAGGAATCAGAATTCGCGTAGTTCGAACTCTGGGTTGAAATAGATGGGTATCCTAGTGGATCTATGGGTAGTCCAAGTTGACTAAGGTGTGGATCCGAATTTGGGTTTCTCCCAAATAGCCTACGTATCCTAGGGTTTGACCTAGGAATCAGAATCCACGTAGTTCGAGACTGGATAACCCTATTTGGGTCAAAATGTGGGTAAGTATCCTAGTGGATCTATGGATAGTCCAAGTGGACTAAGGTGTGGATCCGAATTTGGGATTCTCCCAAATGGCCTACGTATCCTAGGGTTTGACCTAGGAATCAGAATCCGCGTAGTTCGGGCATAACCTGTTCTAGGTTATAAAGTGAGAACCTGTTCTAGGTTTGGGATTGAGAACCTATTCTAGGTTTAGGGTTTAGAACCTATTCTAGGTTTAGGGTTTGCCAAGGGGTAAAATCGTCCTAAATTACCCTTTTCATCCTGGATTCTAATTTTGGAAGGTTTGACAAGGCATTCTCTTTCTTTATTAAGATTTTTATCATTCCCATTATGCCCTTCCCAAGAATGTGGGTGCCTAAATGCACGTCCCCACGCCTAGATTGTCTTCTAGAAGTGTGCATATATGACAGTTCAACTAGGGTGTTGTATAAAATAAGTTATTGTCAAAAAATAGAATATTTAATCTAAATATGGCACATAAAACATTTATGATAAGAAATTCACATACAGTAAGATTGTTTAAAATCTTTCAAATATGGCATGTATTGCAAATAAGGCAAGAGCCTACATGGCAAGATCTAGTATGCTATTTTCTACCCTAATTGTTATTTTCTTTCCATTTTAGGGTTTTCTACCCTAATTATTATTTTATTTTCATTTTTTAGGGTTTTCTACCCTAATTGTTACATTCTTTCCATTTTAGGGTTTTCTACCCTAATTATTATTTTATTTCCATTTTTTAGGGTTTTCTACCCTAATTGTTACTTTCTTTCCATTTTAGGGTTTTCTACCCTAATTATTATTTTCTTTCCATCTTAGGGTTTTCTACCATAATTATTACTTTCTTTCTATTTTAGGGTTTTCTACCCTAATTGTTATTTTTTTTCTATTTTTTAGGATTTTCTACCCTAATTGTGACAATAAGCATTTAATATAGCATGTGAGCAAGTGTAGCAGACAAATATGGCAATAAACTTGTGTATCATTCCAATCATGGCAATGTGATTATTCTAATTATGGCAGTGTGATCATTTCAATTATGGCAGTGTGACCATTCCAATTATGGTAGTGTGACCATTCCAATTATAGTAGTGTATGCATACGAGAATCCGAACATAGCATGTGAACAAATATAGCATCAAATATGGCATGTGAGAAACAACCAAAGCATATGAGAATCAATCAAAACATGATGGAACACGTAGCAAGATGACAGCTTGGTCAGATTGGACCAAAATAGGCACATAGGGCACTATACTTACTCAAAAAATTCTTAAAAGATATCTTCGGAAAGAGGACTCAGAGGCCAACATTTTGTCTCAAGGAAGCTAATCCTGAAAGAGACCATAGGCAGGTCGAAAACATTCCCCAAGTACAGGCAAATACACTGGTCAGATCTGTTCCAGATTCGGGCCAGTGGTATTATAAAATCAATATAAAATCATATAGCTCATGAAAATAAAATCCGAATATATGGTCAGAAAGAGGACTCAGAGGCCAACATTTTGTCTCAAGGAACCTAATCCTAAAAGAGACCATAGGCAGGTCGAAAACATTCCCCAAGTACAGGCAAATACACTGGTCAGGTCTGTTGCAGATTCTGGCCAGTGGTACTATAAAATCAATATAAAATCATATAGCTCATGAAAATAAAATCTGAATACATGGTCAGAAAGAGGACTCAGAGGCCAACATTTTGTTTCAAGGAACCTAATGCAAACAGAGGCATCTTTCTAATGCTAGACACCAATCTCACACATGCATTTGCAGTATGCTTTGACTTTGAAAAAATAAACTGACAAAAGCGATGGGGGATTCTTACCTCAGGCTTCTTCTCTCTCCTTCTCTCCTTTGCATCTTCTCATCATCCTCTTTGCTGCCTCTCTGATCCTCCCTCCTTTTCCTCTAGATCTTTCCTTCTTAACACCTCTTTCTCTCTCTTTCTCTCTCTCTCTTTCTCTCTTTCTCTATTTTCTTCTTCTTCTCTTTTCTTCTGATTTTTTTTCTTTTCTCTCTCTCACTCACGTTTTTCTCTCCCTCACCCACATTCACCTCTCTCTATGGTTTGGAAAAAAAGCCCCTCCTTTCTCTTCTCTTGCTTATTTATAATTTTTCTCTCATTTTCTAGAAGATCCTTCTTTCCTTTCTTCTTTTTTCTAGAAAAATCTTTTTTTCTTCCTTTTTCTTCTTTCCTTTCTTCTTTTCCTTCCTTTTTCTCTTCTCCTTCTCCATTCCACACGTTCTCTATCTCTCCCTCTTCTAGAAAATCCTCTCCTCCTCTTTCCTTCTCTCTTTTCTTTCCTTTTTCTCAAAACCGAGATCTTTTGGATTTCTTTTTTTTCTCTCCTCTTGGATGTCCCTTCCTCACTTTGGATTCCTTTCTTTTTTTTTTCTTTTGGATTATATGCCTTAACAAAATATTTTGAATCCAAAAGAATTTTTTTTTCTCTTTTCTTTCCTTTTCTTAATATCAATATATTGATATATATAATATAATATACATATAAGATATATGTATATATTATATGATATATTACAATATATTATACATTATATAATAATATATAAAAGAAATACATGCATATAAGCAACCATGAATTGGTCCGGATTGACTGGGCTGGGCCAAAACTACCTTGGGTTGAGCTGAGTTGATTGGATTGATTGAAATTAACTGGGTTTTCACTCTCTGTCATTTCATGGGCTATTTCCGCTGTCATCCCGCATGAAATTTTCCGATGGCCTCTATTCCAAATTTTTTTTTTCGTTCATTTTGTAGAACATTAAAAATGAGGAATATAGGAATTTGAATCACCTCATTTGGAAGTAAAATGGTCAACTTATGAATTTTTAAAGTTTAAGCGGACCAATTATCGATAATTTGGCTGACCATTTTGCATGGGACCCTCCGGAGACTTTTACCCAAGATTTTCCACATCCATTTCGCAGGACATCACAAATGAAGAATAATGGTCTTGGAATCATCTGAATTCGATGTAGAACGTAAAAGATATGAAGCTTTGAAGTTCTAACGATAATTTTGCATGCAAGCTTGCATGTGACCCACTGGTGACTTCTACCCGGGATTTTTTACGTCCACTTTGTAGAACATCATGAATGAAGAATAATGGTCTTGGAATCATCTGAATCCGATGTCGGATGATCAAGATATGATGATTTGAAATTCAAACAATCCAACTTAGGATAATTTGCATGAAGGCCCCTGAGATTATTATTTATAATAATTTCAGAAACTTCCCTTATATGTATCATCCGACTAAAATGATCATATCTTCTTAATTTGATATCAGAATTGAGCAATTCTGATCTCGTTTCGAAGATAATTCTATGACCTATGCATTCCTGCAGATAATAGCCCATGACCCTACTGTGGGATTCAGTGAAAAATCATAAATCTTTGGATTAAAGGCCAGAAACCTGCCATATTGGTTTACTTACACAGAGGGTGGCAAAAATGGGGTGCTTACAGATGCCCCTCTTTAGCCGAGATTGTTATCAGTTGAAGGCTAAAGATAAAAGAACTACATTTTTGGGGTATGAGTGATATTGTTTATTGGGCTGCACTTAGGGTAATTCTTCCTAAACTGCCTACGTATTCTAAGGGTGTCCTAGAAATCAAGCTCAGAACGTAGTTCGACTGGCGAGAAGGTTTACTCTTCTTGGAAGATTGGTGACTGCTTTTCTTGTATGAAGCGAGGCTGTGAATACAAGGCTCATTTGTAGGCTGGGAACCTCTTCTTGCCGAGGTGGAACTCATGATGCAAGGTAGGTACGGGCTTGACCCGGCTTGATCCATTTGTAGGCTGATAATCCTCTTCTTGTATGAAGCTAGGCTCTGAATACAAGGCTCATTTGTAGGCTGGGAACCTCTCCTTGCTGAGATGGAACTTGATGCAAGGTATGTGCGGGCTTGGACCCGGCTTGATCCATTTGTAGGCTGATAAACCTCTTCTTGTATGGAGCTAGGCTGTGAATACAAGGCTCATTTGTAGGCTGGGAACCTCTTCTTGCTGAGGTGGAACTCATGATGCGAGGTACGTGCGGGCTCGAACCCAACTTGATCCATTTGTAGGCTGATAAATCTCTTCTTGTATGAAGCTAGGCTGCGCTTACAAGGTTGATTACATGAGCTTGGGCTCGGCTTTGATTTGTCTAGATGAAGGACTTGATGTATTCTCTTTGATTGAACTGAGGCTCTATTGATTGAAATTCTGAGATTGATTTTCTGAATAAGCTAGGGCTCTGCATTTGATTCACTTATAGGCTGAGATTGATTTGAACTTTGGATGAGTTAGGGATCTGCATTTGATTCCTATATAGGCTGAGATTGACTTGATCTTTGAATGAGCTAGGGCTCTACATTTGATTCACTAATAGGCTGAGATTAATTTGAACTTTGGATGAGCTAGGGCTCTGCATTTGATTCCCTTATAAACTGAGATTGATTTGAAATTTGGATGAGCTAGGGCTCTGCATTTGATTCACCAATAATCTGAGATTGATTTGATCCTTGGATGAGCTAGGGCTCCACATTTGATTCACTAATAATCTAAGATTGATTTGATCTTCGGATGAGCTAGGGCTCCACATTTGATTCTGAAATGAGTAAGAACTCAGAAGGTCACTTATAGGGTGATACTGAATGACTCATCTTGGCAGTTCCTACCAGCTTTGGACCTTCGGGATTGAAAATAGGAATATCATTTTGGAAGCTCTATGGCTATGAACCTTTAGGATGCTTGAAAGTGACCCATACAGGAAGGCTTTGTTGACTTTGAACCTTTAGGGTTGAAATCTGCCCCATCTTGGAACTCTCTTGACTTTGAACCTATAGAGTGCTGGACATATTTAAAATGATGGTGAATTCCTTGGTAGTTTTCCAAGTTTTTTTTTTTACTCCTGCTTTATTGGTGAAGGCACAAAACATGACATCGATGGAAATGGTGTCATGGACTTCGCTGGCATGATACCTAGATTTGAAATTTTCCATTTATGACCTGGTACCGAAATTTTGACTCAATTTCAGCACGGTAGGGATGACTTGGTTACTCCCTTTGAAGGGTTCCATGTAATTTCTTCAGCCAACATTGATGTTGTTGGATTCTAGATTGAAAGAAACTCTAGCGAGGATTTTGAACAAGAATGAGGGGAGCTTGACAGTCTCTAACCAGTGATTTTATTGATTGATCTTGGTGTTAAACTGTCGAGGGGCATCTGATCAACTAAGTTCTTTGACTGTGCATTATGGTAAAACAAATTGGTAGAATAGCCAAGCAGCGATGAAATGTGACATGGATTCGGCCCTTGATCTAGGCTCATGAAAAGCTCAGGGCTTTACAACATTGTTGTGCCAATTTTGAAAGATGAATGAACCATGGCCCCAAAGTAGGCATGAGGCGCAAAGGATTCGAAGTGTTCCTTCAGAGAATTTGGTGACCAAACCCTAACAAATGAGCGACCACATTGGATTTTCTTCATCAACAGGATTGGGAGAACTGAGAAATTGGCAAAAACCAACTTGGACGGACCTACTTCTATTGACTAGGAAAGTCAGTGACTTCAGACTAGACGATGGATCCTAGATGTAATGCTCATGATCAAGTTCAATTCCTCTACATAGGGTATATCTATGCCCTAATGTCTGCATGTTGTGACAGACCACTACTTTAGTGTGCTAGGGCAAGATAGAAGGAAACAGGCAATCTAACAGAGTTAGAACTAGGTTGAATCTGGATTGCATCCAGAATTGACCATGCTTCCAAGGTCAAGGGAAGATTGACAGATTGATTGCAGAAAATGATTTCTTAGATAAATCCTTGTTGAATCTTGAAAAATGAGGGAGCTGATGATGAATTTGGCTATATCCGTAACCAGGCCATGAGAATTTTCTCTCTCCCTAACATAACCAAAGGATTTGAAGATAGAATTCTGTTGAAAGGCAATGCTACGGAGCCCAACAGATGATGGTTTGTTCAACTCCTCCGAGTATGATTTACTGGAGAGCAAGAGGGGTTCTTCCCTTATGGAGGGTAGACTGGTATGACACTTGTCTATATGAACCACTGAATTTTTCTATGAAGGACCAATGAGGGCAATGCTTTAGGGTTGCATCAGGTCGCCTATCCCCACTGAGGTATTATGGGTTGCCCATTGAGGTTTCTCGGGTTGCCTTTCCCTGCCGAGGTTTCTTTTCTTCCCTTTATTATTTTTTTTTCATTTTCTTCTTTTTGCGAACCCCATCTTGGGTTGAATAAAGAGTCCTGATATGGTGAGGATATTGCCAAAATTATGGTCCTATCCAATGGTCTGAAACCCTTAGGGGAAATCTGAACGGCATGACTTTTATGACAAATGGGTAGCCTTGCCCCACTGTTTAAGTTGACACCTACAGGTATTGATAGACGGGCAGCTATTTGAATCATCACTAAAAGCGATCTTAGGGAAATGCAGTCCCACACCAAAATTGAAAATGGTGCCAAATTATGTTTTCCTTTCTTGGAGATGTTCAGATAGAACACGTGTCCCAACAAGCTATATCGAGATTCTGAATCAGTCACGATCATATCTGGGCCTAAAACCTTTAGGTTTGTTGACAAGTATTGATGTTGAAGGTCCAAGAGGACGGATGTGAAACTGTCCACATGGGTCTACCATTGGGAGAGTGTTTGGTTGTTTATGTAGAATGAGTTTATCTTACCGAGAAGATCCCATTTTATTGGCTTGAGAAATGAAGGGCTTATAGGAACCTTGGGAAGCCGTCGGATGTAATGAACGACAGATGAGAGTTCCAACCAGATTTATGAATTTGTACATAAGATGAGACATGATCATGAGATACAATGCCATAAAAATTGATAATCAAAAGAAGGGCTTGTGATAGAGACTCCTTGGAAGGCCGTCAGATTGATAGACGGGAGAGAGAGTCTATGCCGATGAGAAATCTTTCTCTGATGATGACGAGGTGATGAGATTGTCTCCTGTAAAGGCGGGATGTAATTGGCCAAAATCAAAAGTCCGGTCCGACATGTTGTAAATCTCGACGAATGAGCGAACTTGCTATCAGGCTTTGGTTAGAACTATCATCCTCTTGAAGTGAGAGGGACAATTGGCTTACTGTCAAGCTCCAATGCCATTCAACATCTTACTATTTTCTTTTCTTCTCTTTTTTTTCTTTTTTCTTTTTTCTTTTTCCTTTTTTTTTGGATGTGAATGCCACATAATGCATTGCTTCGCATGATCGCGAAATTGAATCCTGACTTTCAATATTGGATTTGAATCTTTTTCTTCCAAACATTTCCAATCAGATAGAACGTCTTTGCCCCAACTAGCACTCTGATCTTCTGTAAACTTTATGAGCATTTGTGACTGCTCATATAGTATCTGATTTTATCTGAATGGTGAATCCGTATGTATCCTCTGGAAGTTAATCATCACCTTCTATCTGATGTGATTGCCTTCCCATTATTGATGTAGATAAAACATAGGCTTGAATTTTTTTTTTTGGGTATCCCAATGACCTCCTTCTTTGATTTTGAGATTGATCATTCATCATGTATCTCTTGCTTGCAGATGATGTACTTTGTAAGAACTTTGGTATTTCCATCTTCTTGGTGGTACATCTGTCCTCCACTCATTTGTACTGATTGGCTGACCTGTTGATATGATCTGTTCTTATGTAATGCTTTCCTTGGAATCTTTTCACAGATAGAACAAATGGCAGCTTCTCCAATACATGTTTCTTGAGACTACTCTTGTGTCTCCCGATTGATCATTTAAAGCTTTCCCAGACGGGTTGGACCTTTCTTTCTCAAGAGGCTGGGTGGCGTAGAAGTTCAGGAGACGGCTCATCATTTCAATCATCTTCAGAGTCAGTATTGACTGCGCACGTAGAATAGGAGGATGTATGAAACTGGGAGGAAATGTATGGAAGAGACAAGGCACAGAGTTTGAAATCCCAAACGGGGTGATTTTCTTTTACTTGCATGGCAGATTGGACTAGACTTGTCAACAAGCATATTGATCTTGGACCCAGACATGGATGACTTATCAAATACTGATAATAGAAAGTTGAAACAACTAGTTCGTCCAAGCGGCTCCAGTTGGGCATAACGCCTTCGACGACCACCTTCAGTCATTGTGGGAATAAATCTTCCTTCAGATTTCTAATAGCAAGACTCATCATACCCCTCTATTAATAGGTGCAGGATGCCTACCTTTCAGGGTTCCATACAATTCTTACCCTCTTTTCTTTCAGTTTAGGATCCATTCATAACCAGACTATTGCTTTTTAAGCTCAAGGTTACTTTGGTTCATGCCCCAGTTTGGGGTTTGATGGATTCATCAATGGACCACTTCTAGTTGAGTTCAAAATCATTCTAGCTTATGCCCCAGCTTATGGAGCAAGGGGTATCGCCATTGCACTACACCATTTTGAATCAAAGATTGGACTAATTTATGCCTTGGCTTGGGGGGTTCAATGGATTTCTTTGTTAGACCACTCTCAATTTGGGTCTAAGGTCAATTTGGTCCATGCCCCAGTTTAGGGCATAATGGCTTTCCTCATTAGACCGCATTCAATTTGGGTCCAAGGTCAATCTGGTTCATGCCCCACTTAGGGCTCAGGGCTTCATCATTGGACCATTCCCTAGCTGTGATTCTGGTTCTTATCCTAGCCTGGGGCACATTAGATCTTATCTTTGGTCTACCCTACTGCTCGGGAAATTCCATTCCCTCTCTTTGAATAATGAGAAATGTGAGGGCAACTCTTCGGATTCTAACATTTCCTTGGCCAATGGGGCAGAAATGCCCATGATGGGATAACACTATTATAGCTGAAGGTTCATGATTTCTGATGACTCCAGGATCTGGAACTGATCTTTATTGACAGGCAATGAGGAATGCTTTTCATTCGTCATTCCTGATGAGCGATCCTGACTTGTAGCACTAGGCTATGATGGACATCGATCGGGCTCTAATTAATAGAGCCAGAGATTGATTTTGAATCGGTCTCCGATTGATAGAGACAAGGTTAGCTTTGAACTGGTCTCTGATTGATAGAGATCAAGATTGATTTTGAATTGATCTCCGATTGATAGAGATCAAGATTGACTTTGAATTGGTCTCCGATTGATAGAGATCAAGATTGACTTTGAATTGGTTTCTGATTGATAGAGATCAAGATTGATTTTGAATTGGTCTCTGATTGATAGAGATCAAGATTGATTTTGAATTGGTCTCTGATTGATAGAGATCAAGATTGATTTTGAATTGGTCTCTGATTGATAGAGATCAAGATTGATTTTGAATTGATCTCTGATTAATAGAGATCAAGATTGACAGTCATGGACTGGGCTCTAGTTGCTAGAGGCAAGGATTGCTTGAGTTGGGCTCCGATTAATAGAGGCCAAGGATGATAATCATGGATTGGTATCTAATTGCTAGAGATGATGGATTGACTGAAATTCTCTTTGGCTCCTTTATGAAGTGGAACATGGACCAAAGGTAATGATTGAACAGGCCTAGAGGCTAACTTATGCTCACATTGAGTTCATATGAATGGAACCTTTCTTAGTTCCGACATGAATCAGAACCTGAAGTGGAGTTGACGATTGGACAAGCCTAGGGGCTAATTAAATTCAAATGAATGGAACTCTTCTTAGTTCCAACATGAATCAGAACTTGAACCACATAAATAAGCCTAGTGGCTGATTGAATTCAGATGAATGAAACTCTTCTTAGTTCCAACATGAATCAGAACCTGAACCAAAGTTTATGGTTGGACAAGCCTAGGGGCTAAATAAATTCAGATGAATGGAACTTTTCCTAGTTTTGACATGAACTGGAACCCTAACCAAAGTTGATGGTTGGATAAGCCTAGTGGCTAATTGAATTCAGATGAATGAAATTTTTCCTAGTTCCGACATGAATCAGTGTCTTTCCTTAATTTTGGATGAACCGAAATGATGATTGGACCTGCCTAGGGGCTGAATCTTTCCTTCGATTCGAGATGAACCGTAAATGGTGGTTGGACCCGCCTAGGGGTTGAATATTTTTTTTGATTCTCGAGATGAACTCGGATGTAATTGAATCTACCGGGGGCTGAATCTTTCCTTAATTCGGATGAACCAAAATGATGATTGAACCTACCTAAGGGCTGAACCTTTCTTCGCTTCGAGATGAACCAGAAATGGTGATTGAATCTCGGACCGAATATTTCTTTGATACCGAGATGAACCGAATGTGATTGAATCGCCTAGGGGCTGAATCTTTCCTTAATTCCGGATGAACCGAAATGATGATTGGACCCGCCTAGGGGCTGAATCTTTCCTTCGGCCCGAGATGAACCGAAATGGTGGTTGGACCTGCCTAGGGGCTGAATATTTTTTTTGATTCTGAGATGAACTGGATGTAATTGAATCTGCCTAGGGGCTGAATCTTTCCTTAATTCAAAGGTGAATAGGGAACAATGATTGGATTTGCCTAGGGGCTGAATCTTTCCTTAATTCAAAGGTGAATAGGGAACAATGATTGGATAGGGGCTGAATCTCTCCTTAATTCAGAGATGAATCGAGAACGGTGATTGGATTTGCCTAGGGGCTGAATCTTTTCTTAATTCTGAGGTGAATCGAGAACTATGATTGGATTTGCCTAGGGGCTGAATCTTTCCTTAATTCAAAGGTACATTGAGAACTATGATTGGATTTGCCTAGGGGCTGAATCTTTCCTTAATTCAGGGGTGCATTGAGAACCATGATTGGATTTGCCTAGGGGCTGAATCTTTCCTTAACTCTGAGGTAAATCGAGAACATTGATTGGATTTTCCTAGGGGCTGAATCTTTCCTTAATTCAAAGGTGAATCGGAAACTATGATTGGATTTGCCTAGGGGCTGAATCTTTTCTTAATTCAAAGGTAAATCGTGAAGGTGATTGGATTTACCTAGGGACTAAATCTTTCCTTAATTCAAAGGTGAATAGGGAATATTGATTGGATTTGCCTAGGGGCTGAATCTTTCCTTAATTCAGAGATGAATTGAGAACTTTGATTGGATTTTCCTAGGGGCTAAATCTTTCCTTAATTCAAAGGTGAATAGGGAATATTGATTGGATTTGCCTAGGGGCTGAATCTTTCCTTAATTCATAGATGAATTGAGAACTTTGATTGGATTTGCCTAGGGGCCAGATCTTTCCTTAATTCAGAGATGAATCGAGGACTATAATTGGATTGCCTAGGGACTGATCTTTCCTTAATTTAGAGATGAATCAAGAACGGTGATTGGATTTGCCTAGGGGCTGGATCTTTCCTTAATTCAGGGGTGCATTGAGAACCATGATTGGATTTGCCTAGGGGCTGAATCTTTCCTTCTTTCTTACAAAATTTGATGTTCAATCAAGATCTAGATTCATGACTTCCATTGATTCATTTAGAAAGATAATATGGATGGATCTCAAGGTGGGAGATCAAGACAATTCCCTAATTGTAGGGGCCTCTCACCCTAAAAGGGTGGATATAGTTGCAGATTGATTTCTTTTCCAAAGGCATTGTAACCCAATGGAGAAATATCAAGATTCTAAACATCTACAGGAGTATAAGAAGTCACATGCACAATCAAGGATGACTCAACCAAACAAGAGTTAGATCCCTCATAAGGGCGATTGGGTAAACATTATCCAAGTCAATTTAATTGAATTTGATTAAGCCATGTGTTCAGTCTTGGGACCTCATGATTCCAAAATGGATAATCAGTGGTGCCAAGGTCTGGCCAATTGGATTACCGAATTTGATGAAATTGAAATGGATATATTAATCCGTCGTCCTTATTAGGGATGATTAGCAAAAGCGGTTCATACATGAACAAACTAGTAAATTTCTTCTTGACCATGGTATCTATGTCTTGACAGGGATTTTCTGTTCGTTTTTTTGAAATTGACGTGTTAACAATGAGAGATTCGATACATCGAGCTTACTTAATGGAGGGTGTATAGTGACCGTCTACTATGATGTAGAACAGGTGTATACATACCTCATACTCCCAATGGGTGAGAGTTCAAGATGCTCATCGTGTAGATTCTAACATGTTGACCAATCGAGGACAAAAACGGGCAGAACTTCGACGTCTCGAACATGGATGTCATGGTTAAGCCAATTTTACCGGGTTGGTTCTGGGATGAACCAAAAAATAACAAACATTGGGCTACAATCTGGTTAGGACAGAAAAGGCCACCTTGAAGAGGATGGGATAACCTATCACCAAATGCTCGATGAATAATGGGCCCCCAATCCCTTTATATACTATGTTGCAAGGATCCAAGCGATGTGGAGTAGCATAACGCATTCTCAGGCGGAGCCAAGAAATGCTCGTTAGAGGCTGCTCGCCGGTCGTGGTCTCACAAAGTACAGGCCAAGGCTGTGTGTTTAGCATAGCGGGCTGCCCCATATGCATGGGACCCGGTTCGACTACTCGCACGAATGTGTGACTGAACCCATTCCCCCCAAAGCAATAATATACAAGCATAAATATAGTATCCTAAAATCTAGCATCCAATTCACACAAGGAAAGTTTTCATTAGGAGTTTGACATTTATATCCCCAGTGAAGTCGCCACTGTGAAGACAAAGATGGAAATCTTGTGAAGTCGCCACCTAGATTTAGGTCTAGGACCTTAGAAATGTGAAATCTCACCCTAAGGTAAGACTTCGATTGACTCATGACCCTTAGATTGGAATTCTAGTCCATCAGAGATTGGGTAAGCGTCAGGTTACGGTTATGGGAAGGGGTTAGGCACCCAAACCGCCCGAACGAAATCGGTCTCCTATACCTTTCCTATGCTAGACTATTTATTAAATTAAACCAAACCAAGTGGTTTGATATCATTGAACCAAATCTGTATCCATCAGATTGCCTACGTATCACGAAATTATTCCGAAAATCAGGTTCACCATCTTAGTTCAGGTGTGATTAAAGTTTATGGATGTGATTTATGCTTGTGCATGATTAAGTTCTTTGTTAAAGTTGAAATTTATGCTTGAAAGGTTGAGAAACCCTATGGGTTAGGATCTGGATAGTCCATGTGGACTGATAGATAGTCCTAGTGGATCTAAGAATAACCATATTTGGGTTGGAATGTGGATAATATCCTAGTGGATCTATGGATAGTCCAAGTGGACTAAAAGTGTGGATAACCCTATTTGGGTTAAAATATGGGGGATATCCTAGTGGATCTATGGATAGTCCAAGTGGACAAAAATGTGGATCCGAATTTGGGTTTCTTCCAAATGGCCTACGTATCCTAGGGTTTGACCTAGGAATCAGAATCCGCGTAGTTCGAGCTCTGGGTTGAAATGGGAATGGATATCCTAGTGGATCTATGGATAGTCCAAGTGGACTAAGGTGTGGATCCGAATTTGGGTTTCTCCCAAATAGCCTACGTATCCTAGGGTTTGCCCTAGGAATCAGAATCCGCGTAGTTCGAACTCTGGGTTGAAATGGATGGGTATCCTAGTGGATCTATGGATAGTCCAAGTGGACTAAGGTGTGGATCCGAATTTGGGTTTCTCCCAAATAGCCTACGTATCCTAGGGTTTGACCTAGGAATCAGAATCCACGTAGTTCGAACTGGATAACCTTATTTGGGTCAAAATATGGGTAAGTATCCTAGTGGATCTATGGATAGTCCAAGTGGACTAAGGTGTGGATCCGAATTTGGGATTCTCCCAAATGGCCTACATATCCTAGGGTTTGACCTAGGAATCAGAATCCGCGTAGTTCGGGCATAACCTGTTCTAGGTTATAAAGTGAGAACCTGTTCTAGGTTTGGGATTGAGAACCTATTCTAGGTTTAGGGTTTAGAACCTATTCTAGGTTTAGGGTTTGCCAAGGGGCAAAATTGTCCTAAATTACCCTTTTCATCCTGGATTCTAATTTTGGAAGGTTTAGCAAGGCATTCTCTTTCTTTATTAAATTTTTATCATTTCCATTATGCCCTTCCCAAGAATGTGGGTGCCTAAATGCACGTCCCCACGCCTAGATTGTCTTCTAGAAGTGTGCATATATGGCAGTTTAACTAGGGTGTTGTATAAAATAAGTTATTGCCAAAAAATAGAATATTCCATCTAAATATGGCACATAAAACATTTATGATAAGAAATTCACATACAGTAAGATTGTTTAAAATCTTTTAAATATGGTATGTATTGCAAATAAGGCAAGAGCCTACATGGCATGATCTAGTATGCTATTTTCTACCCTAATTGTTATTTTCTTTTCATTTTAGGGTTTTCTACCCTAATTATTATTTTATTTTCATTTTTTAGGGTTTTCTACCCTAATTGTTACATTCTTTCCATTTTAGGATTTTCTACCCTAATTATTATTTTATTTCCATTTTTTAGGGTTTTCTACCCTAATTGTTACTTTCTTTCCATTTTAGGGTTTTCTACCCTAATTATTATTTTCTTTTCATCTTAGGGTTTTCTACCCTAATTGTTACTTTCTTTCTATTTTAGGGTTTTCTACCCTAATTGTTATTTTTTTTCTATTTTTTTGGATTTTCTACCCTAATTGTGACAATTAACATTTAATATAGCATGTGAGCAAGTGTAGCAGACAAATATGGCAATAAACATGTGTATCATTCCAATCATGGCAATGTGATTATTCCAATTATGGCAGTGTGATCATTCCAATTATGGCAGTGTGATCATTCCAATTATGGCAGTGTGACCATTCCAATTATAGTAGTATATGCATACGAGAATCCGAACATAGCATGTGAACAAATATAGCATCAAATATGGCATGTGAGAAACAACCAAAGCATATGAGAATCAATCAAAACATGATGGAACACGTAGCAAGATGACAGCTTTGTCAGGCTGGACCAAAATGGGCACATAGGGCACTGTACTTACTCAAAAAATTCTTAAAAGATATCCTCGGAAAGAGGACTCAGAGGCCAACATTTTGTCTCAAGGAAGATAATCCTGAAAGAGACCATAGGCAGGTCGAAAACATTCCCCAAGTACAGGCAAATACACTGGTCAGATCTGTTCCATATTCGGGCCAGTGGTATTATAAAATCAATATAAAATCATATAGCTCATGAAAATAAAATCCGAATATATGGTCAGAAAGAGGACTCAGAGGCCAACATTTTGTCTCAAGGAACCTAATCCTAAAAGAGACCATAGGCAGGTCGAAAACATTCCCCAAGTACAGGAAAATACACTGGTCAGGTCTGTTCCAGATTCTGGCCAGTGGTACTATAAAATCAATATAAAATCATATAGCTCATGAAAATAAAATCTGAATACATGGGCAGAAAGAGGACTCAGAGGCCAACATTTTGTCTCAAGGAACCTAATGAAAACAGAGGCATCTTCCTAATGCTAGACATCAATCTCAGACATGCATTTGCAGTATGCTTTGACTTTGAAAAAATAAATTGACAAAAGCGATGGGTGATTCTTTCCTTAGGCTTCTTCTCTCTCCTTCTCTCCTTTGCATCTTCTCATCATCCTCTTTGCTGCCTCTCTGATCCTCCCTCATTTTCCTCTAGATCTTCCCTTCTTAACACCTCTTTCTCTCTTTTTCTCTCTCTCTCCTTCTCTCTTTCTCTATTTTCTTCTTCTTCTCTTTTCTTCTGATTTTTTTCTTTTCTCTCTCTCACTAACATTTTTCTCTCCCTCACCCACATTCACCTCTCTTTATGGTTTGGAAAAAATCCCTCCTCTCTCTTCTCTTGCCTATTTATAATTTTTCTCTCCTTTTCTAGAAGATCCTTCTTTCTTTTCTTCTTTTTTCTAGAAAAATCTTTTTTCTTCCTTTTTCTTCTTTCCTTTCTTCTTTTCCTTCCTTTTTCTCTTCTCCTTCTCCATTCCACACGTGAGTCTCTCCCTCTTCTAGAAAATCCTCTCCTCTTTCCTTCTCTCTTTTCTTTCCTTTTTCTCAAAACCGGGATCTTTTGGATTTCTTTTTTCTCTCTCCTCTTGGACGTCCCTTCCTCACTTTGGATTCCTTTCTTTTATTTTTCTTTTGGATTATATGCCTTAACAAAATCTTTTGAATCCAAAAGAATTTTTTTTCTCTTTTCTTTCCTTTTCTCAAAATAAAATCTTTTGGATTCTCCCTTTTCTATTTCTTTTTTTTTCTCTCTCCACCTTGGACGTCTCTTCCCTTCCCATCTTTGGATTCTTTTTTTTTTCTTTTGGATTATATGCCCTAACAAAAATCTTTTGAATACAAAAGATTTTTTTTCTCTCTTTTCTTTCCTTTTCTCAAAACAAAATCTTTTGAATTCTCCCTAAATTTCCCTCTCTCACGTTTCCTCTCTCTTTGGATTCTTTGTTTTCTATATATAAAAAATATATATATATATATATATATATATATATATATATATATATATATATATATATATATATATATATATATATATATATATAAAATTATATAATATCAGTATATTGATATATATAATATAATATACATATAAGATATATGTATATATTATATGATATATTACAATATATTATACATTATATAATAATATATAAAAGAAATACATGCATATAAGCCACCATGAATTGGTCTGGATTGACTGGGCTGGGCCAAAACTACCTTGGGTTGAGCTGAGTTGACTGGATTGATTGAAATTAACTGGGTTTTCACTCTCTGTCATTTCATGGGCTATTTTCGCTGTCATCCCGCATGAAATTTTCCGATGGCCTCTATTCCAAATTTTTTTTTTGCGTTCATTTTGTAGAACATTAAAAATGAGGAATATAGGAACTTGAATCACCTCATTTGGAACTAAAATGGTCAACTTATGAATTTTTGAAGTTTAAGCGGACTAATTATCGATAATTTGACTGACCATTTTGCATGGGACCCTCCGGAGACTTTTACCCGAGATTTTCCACGTCCACTTCGCAGGACATCCCAAATGAAGAATAATGGTCTTGGAATCATCTGAACCCGATGTAGAACGGAAAAGATATGAAGCTTTGAAGTTCTAACGATAATTTTGCATGCAAGCTTGCATGTGACCCACTGGTGACTTCTACCCGGGATTTTTTACGTCCACTTTGTAGAACATCATGAATGAAGAATAATGGTCTTGGAATCATCTGAATCCGATGTCGGATGATCAAGATATGATGATTTGAAATTCAATAATCTAACTTAGGATAATTTGCATGAAGGACCCTGGGATTATTATTTATAATAATTTCATAAACTTCCCTTATATGTATCATCCGACTAAAATGATCATATCTTCCTCCTTTGATATCAGAATTGAGCAATTCTGGTCTCGTTTCGAAGATAATTCTATGACCTATGCATTCCTGCAGATAATAGCCCATGACCCTGCTGTGGGATTCAGTGAAAAATCATAAATCTTTGGATTAAAGGCCAGAAACCTGCCATATTGGTTTACTTACACAGAGGGTGGCAAAAATGGGGTGCTTACACCTTGCTGCAGTTGCTTCCTTGGTTTAGGGCAGTCCCTTGAATAATGCCCTATTTGATCACAATTGTAGCATTTAACTCTAGCATTTCTTGGCTTCTGTTGGGGTTGAGCCAGCTGTATAGTCTTGGATGCAACATTGAAGCCTTGAGTGCAAAATGGTTTGTAGGTCTTTGAATTCTCTCCATTAAATAAAATCCCATTACGCCTCTTGATACCCTTGTTTTGAACAAAATAGCTCTCCCTTTGGCTTGATTCTAAAACTCGAGCAATCTGCACAGCTTCATTATATATCTTCTTTTCTAGTCCCAACACATGCTCTCTAATACTTCCCCTAAGTCCCATAACAAACCTTTGGGTTTTGGTATCTTCTTCTTGCATGCTAGAGGGAGCAAAGAAGAACAGCTCATCATAATGCTGCTGGTGAGCATTAACAATCATCCGCCCTTGATACATACTCAAGAACTCCTTCTCCATTATATCTCTAAGACTCCTGGGAAAATACTTTTTGAAGAAAGCTTCTTTGAAGATAGCCCAAGTTAGATCGGTGTGCTTGGTCAGTAGATATCTTCGAGTAGACTTCCACCAATGATGTGCATCAACTTTCAGCATAAAAGTTGCACATGACACTTTCTCTTCCTCAGAAATAGTCATCATCATGAAATTTCTTTCCATCTTGTTGATCTAGTGAATTGGCCACAAAGGATCTGACGGCTTGCCCATGAACTCCTTCGGTTTCATCTTCAGGAAATGCTCGATCAGCCTAGAGTGGTATAGTTGATTTTGTGCATACGCTCCATACATAGGCGGTTGGTACTGTTAGTTACCTTGGTTATATCCGTCTTGCGGTGCTTCAGGATTCTGCACTTGAGCATGTACCATTGGTGTTAGAGGTACTTGTGGTGCTGAGTTGTGCATAGCAAAGGCTTGGGGCATGGTATTGCTACCCTCGGGCACAGTACTGGCTTGCCTTATAGGTACGGATATTATAGTTGCAACTGGGAGAGCAATTTCCATAGTAGCTTACATGTTCACTTGCATCTGATGTAACTATTGTACTTATTGTGCCAAGTTCATCACAATCGTGGCTAAATCTGTTGGTGGTGTTGATAAATTTATTAAGTTGGCCTGATTGTTGACTCTTGGCGGTGCCACATTCTAATTCTCAAGATTTTCCTCTTGTTTCTCAGGGTTTTCATTGGCATTCACCTCCACAGGTGGTGGTGGAGGTGGGCTTGGGTTATGTCCTCTTCAGGTTCCTCTACGTCCAGTCATTTCCTACTATCGACTGTGGTGATGTCTGAAAAGTCAAGAAATATGTGAGACAAGTACAATATACAATGATCTCATGTTAGTCTCACAATGAACGAAGTAAATTTTAAATTTTAGGGTCATTCAAATAATGCAGTGCATTTCTAGTCGTGTGGTCGATAAGTGTGGTCGCACTATATGCGACCACAAGGTTGCAACCACACGAACCCTGGCAGCTTACCTAGAGCCTATGGTCTATTGTGTAGTCGCAGGTGTGGTCGATATTCTGGTCGAATTCTTCAACCGCACGACCCCAAATCAAGGTTTTAAACTTGATTCCAAGCCATTTGTTCCCATTCTTCTCTTGTCTTCTACTGTTTCTGACTCAACTCGCCTCCATTGAGTTGCTATAGTACCGACCACTACCTTAAGCTGAAATTTTCGCAATCAACTACCAGATTCTCCATCACCACGGTATGTTCTTCATTCCCATTGTTCTCTTTGTCATTACATTCAAGGTTTTCATAGCCTATTTCGATCTTTACCAAATTAAATTTTATTTTACCATAAAAATTTGATTTTTATTAGTGACTCTTGCTATTCGGCTCCCAATGGACGAAAGCCCTCTAGAAAATTTGGGTTTCGTTGGTTGGTTTGGCCAAAATCTTTAAACTAAATTTTGGGAATTTTTTTTTCCAATTTCGAAATTTCTTCAAATTCATTTTAATTGGTGACAATTCCTTGTTGATTGACAGTTATAGGATGATTTGTGAGTTATGTAAATCCTCCTGCTCAAATGTTTGGGTGAAAAGTGAGGCTTTTGTTTACTTTACATCGTTATTTTGCTCAAATTTTTGGATTTTCTAATTTATTTATTAGTTTATGTTCCTTACAGGTAACATGGTTCATACCAAGGTTCCCAGAGTCCATGACTCCCATTGCTTTAGGTCCATTAAAGCTGAGATACAATATCCATGATATCATTGAAAAAAGGTCGAAGGGGGTCGACGTGTCAACTTAGCTAGCTTAGACCTATTTGACGTAGAGAGGGCATTTAATGAGATGGGCTAGCTTCCCACGATCTTATACGAGGGTTGCACCCGTTCAGAGTTGGTAAAGTAATCTATTACAATTTACAAGTAGAGGGTGATCCAGAGGATGTAGATAGAGGTAGAAAGCTTTGGCTTACCAGTTTAGTGAAAGGGATGCCAATTTCGTTTAACTATCAAGAGTTGACTGACCTCCTGGGCATTTTTAATGATGGTCCCCTAATTTATTGTGCGTCGAAGGAGCCCAAATTCTTATCAGAGAGGATGCGTGTGGTTAGCTTCTTCGGGAGGACCGCTAGTAGATGAAGGTAGTCAACCTCCGTCCTGAACCTCGGGTGACTGCAAGATCATCCAACACAATCTGATTCTGTAGAATGGTCACTATGAAATGGTTTCACAGTTGACCTAGTATTTCCTCTACTGTATCTGCACTAGACAACCTGTCTACCTTACTTATATCATTATGCAAACCATGCACAGAGCCATGACGCCTGGCCTGAAGGGTAACCTACCCTACGGATGCTTGATCACCACCCTACTCTCTCATCTATAGGTGGACTTAATGGATGAGAGGATCTGCAAGGATATTTTTTCAGCTGACCTCGACTGGGAGGCCATCCACAGGATGGAAATGTGAGATGTGTAGGTCAGTAATGGGGAAAAGAATGCTATGAGACATCCTCTCACTCGAGTGGCTACTGGGCCTAATCCGAGAGCTGGCCCTTCTCGGATTTCTCACTTAGCTGGTTCTTTGCATCCACCACCAGATGACATGATGGCGCTACTACGTGAGATTCACGACACTCAGCGTTCTACAGATCAGTGGGTAGGAAAGATCCTAGATGCTCAGTGCGTGACTGATGGGTGAGTGGCGAGTCTCGTTGAGAGTCTCTGGGTGACCCAGACACAGGTAGCCTGACTCATGAGGGTGTACATCGATGGCTACAATCGAGACCGAGAGGCACCTCCTCCTTCTACTCCTCCAGTTACATGATGTTTCATTTTTTTTCTTTTTTATTTGTATTACAGAGTAACTGTTCGGACTGTGGACCATACTTTGACTCTAGATGTGCATCTTGTTATTTAATTTCAGGTTCTTATATAGATATATGCATATTGTTTCTCATTTACATATGTGCAGTATTTTCTTTCTTAATTTATGTCTTAAACAACATAAGTGCTTATGGTGTGTTTGTATTACAGTTTTTAATTTATCCTAACCCAGTTCATGACTCTCGTGAAAATATTTTGGTTTAATAAGTAGAGTCTGAGAGCTTTGATACCAAGCTTTTCGAACACTTATCCAAACTGTTGATGCTTGGACATTTGTGCGAAAACATCCATTCGAATTGATATATTTAGATTTCATATATTTTGCAAAAATTAAATTTTCGGTTTGAATATTCCAGGTCAGTTTCATGAGAGCCATATTCACATAAGCTAACTGTCTAACTCTGAACCGTCCTTCCTTAGGATGACATAGGTTGTCCCATTTCACAACAACTACCTTCGACCTCCCAGGTTACCCGTCCAAATAAAATTACGCATCCAGCTTTCTGAGATTTTTACTTGAGCTGCAGGCCACTAATATACTGCCATATTGTGGATTAGCATGATATATAAAACTGATTTTACCAACTCTACTCGGCCTGCCATGGATAACAGTTGGCCAGACCATGTTGAAAATCTCTTCTTAAAATTATCTATCAGGGGTAGTAAATATTGTGATTTTAATCTTCTTGCAAATATCTTCATTCTGAGATACCTTGTGGAGAAGCTCCCCTAGTGTAACCCAAAAGAGATGCTATGCTCCTTTTCTAGCTGGCTTAACTGACCCATAGTAAATATTGCTCTTGCTGGGGCTGATACACTGACCCGAGGCTGCTGAGTAATCATCAAGGAATTGCTTTAAAGCACAAACCTGATGGGTTCCAGCCTTCATAAAAACCAGAATATTATCGGTGTAGATTAAAAAACTAGGCTTCACTTCTGATGTTGACTTATATAGAGTCTCAAGATCACCCGATGCAAATAGATTCTTAAGGCCATGACAAAGGACCTCTTCCACCAAAATACATAGGAGGAGAGAGAGGGGGTCCCCTTGTTAAAGCCCCCTGGTAGCACCAAAAAATCCAACTGGACCGCCATCAGTAAGACTGACATTTTCACGGACTGTAGCATGACATGTATGCACTGAATCCAAACTTTAGAGAAACCAAACTTTCTCAAAACTAGATAAAGCTTTAAGTACCATACTTAGTTCCCCTAAAAATCCTCAATCTTTTTCCTCCAATCACGTAATCTATTTGATGTTTATAAATAGATGCAATAGCAATCAAAGATCTTAAGTAGCAATACTAGTAACTGGTGAGAAAGTACTAGAGTAGTCTAGGTTTTTCTTTTGTTTAAAACCCTTAACTACTAACTTTGCTTTAAACTTGTCAAGAGTACCATTAGGTTTCAAGTTTTTTTTTTTCCCTTACAAATCTACTTGGTATCCAAAATTTTTGTACCAGATGAAAGATTCACCAAATCCCAAATATGGTTTTGTCTAATAGAATCTAACTCACTTTTGATGGCCTCTTTCCAAAACACATCATCAGGAGAGATTATGGCTTCTTGGTATGTATATTTCTCCACAAAGTATACTAATATCTCCTCTCTAAAGTTTGAGGCTTTCCTTTGTCTCTTACTTCTCCTTAGTTAGTCAATTTCTTTTTCACCTTGTTGTGCATCACAATTATCCTTAGATGTATTAAAACTTTTAGATTTGTATTCTGTCATGGGGAAGATGTGTTCAAAAAACTCAAACATCTCTAGATTCAATAATAGTATTTGCATCAAACAGGTTTTCTACATTCTTTAAAACCAAGAACATATATGCAACACTATGTTGTGCATAACCTATGAAATTACAATCGGAAGTCTTTGAACCTAGTTTTCTCTTCTTAGGTTCAGGCATACGTAATTTTGGTAAAGATCCCCATACCTTTAAATGACTAAAAGATAGTCTTTTCCCATGCCACAACTCAAAAGGTATTACATTAGATCTTTTGTTTTGTACAACTACATTCTTGAATGGAGATTTAAAAGAAGAAATTTATATTAGACAACTTGAGGGTTGTATATCATCTGGGCGAGAACATAAAGTATGTAAGCTAGTTATATCTTTATATGTTTTAAAACAAGCATTAAACAATGGCATGAAAAGCTTTATAATGTACTATTGTCAATTTGATTTATTATCAATAATTTTGATAGATGTGTCTATAGCAAGTTTGCTAATGGTAATGGTGTAATTATTGTTTTATATGTTGATGATATGTTAATTATGGGATCTAACCTTGATATTGTAAAATCTATTAAAAAATTCCTTATGTCCAAGTTTGATAAAAAGACATGGGAAGGGCTAATTTGATTCTTGGAATCAAAATCGTCAGGACCAATAATGAGATAATATTATCTCATGCACTTTATGTAGAAAATCTACTAAAAAATATGGTTATTTTGAGTATGCATTTTCTAAGACACCTTTGAGGTTTGACATTCATATCGTTGAACATCAAGGAGAACCGATTTCCCAAAGGGTATTATCAGATTATTGGTTCAGTTACTTGATGAACTCTACAAGATCTAATATAGCTCTAGCTATTGGGAAGTTAAGCCAACATATTTATAACCTATGTAAAGAGCATTGATAAGCCTTAATAAGGCTGTTAAGGTACTTGAAAGGAACAATGAGCTATGGTTTACACTATAGCGGAAATTCGAAAGTACTAGAAAATTACCATGATGTTAGTTGGATATCTGATACAGAGAAATCCTTGGCTACTAGTGGATATGTATTCATGTTAGGAGGTAGAGTGATTTATTGAAAATCGGTTAAACAAACAATGTGTACAAGTTCCACAATGGAGTAAGAATTTATAGCCTTATAAAATGCTGGATCAAAAGCCGAATGGCTTAAAAACTTGGTGATAGAAATTCTATTATGGCCTAAGCCGGTGCTTCCAATATCACTACATTCTGATAGTCAAGCTGCTATTGCTAATGCAAAAAGCAAAATATATAACGAAAAAAGATGACATATACGCCTAAGACACAACTTAGTGAGGCAATATGTAAGTGAATGAATGATAGCTATCAACTTTGTATGGTCAAAAAATAAAAAATAAAATCTGGTGGATATGTTTACAAAGGCTCAGAACACCAAGGCCATAAATGATCCATTTAAAAGAATGGGCTTAAGACCCGTGACATAAGACATGTGACGAAAGCCCAACTTATATGATAGGAGATCCCTGAAATTAGGTTCAATGGATAAACATGAAGTTATTGGATGACCTATTTGGTACTACCATAATTTTTCTTGTTCTGGCTAGGTGGAAGGTAGTACTCACCACAATGACTAAGGATAAATCATATGACTCTTAATTAAGCCAACTATCCTATTAAAATGTAGGTGTGTTAACTGTAGTGCATACTGTGGGCTAACTTAAGTGAGTATAGGAGGTGAGGCCACCTCTGATGAGAGTTTTAAGGGTGAACTCTTTAAACATTCAAGAATCCGAGATAGGGACAAGATCGGATATCCACATTATACGAAAGGAATTATTCGAGGGTCAAACTATAAGGGTGGTTGTTTTGTCAGATAGCTACACTGTTGAGGAAAGGTTCAAGAAGCATGGCTTTATCTGTACTATGTAGCATGACCTATTAGACTTAGTGTAGATTCAAGTCCAAAAAAATCAACAACGATGCCTCTTATGTGATTAACACTCTATTTTTTATTTTATCAAAATTTTGAGACTTGTAAGGAATTGTTTTTTTTTTTATTTCATTCCAACAAAAAGTTTCCAAATTTCAAACTTGAAAATTTCACTTTCGTTTTGAGGGGAACTTTTTAAGTGTTTTGTCTTTAACTTGGGGGGAGCTTGAGGGACCTTTAGTCCCACATTGTTTAAGGATAAAGGAGAGTAAGGGTGTATATAGAATGGGTGACCTATACCATCTTGGGCTCTTAAAAGAAAGTCTCCCTCTTGAGGGTGGGGCATCTGGCCGATCCGGGGTGCTTTTAATGTACACGCATGTCGAGATACTATTTTTAATAGGAGTGTCTATGCATTTTATGTGTATACCTTTTGGTAAGGGTGTGTCTTTATGTATTTAAATATGTAAAGGTGTGTCATATACCTTTTGGTATAAAGACAGGTACATCCCTTCATATAGAGGTGTGTATTATACCTATTTGTATATGAAGAGGTATACGTATTTCATATAAAGACATCTTTCACCCTTCCATATATGAATAAGTATATTTATGTGAATGATATGTCTTTGGCTAAGGGGAGTTATCCCAACCCTTTATCTAAGGGTCCCTTGATTAAATCACATCATGACCATCCATTTTCAATGGATATACCTATTGCCCATACCCTATCCAAATAGGGCACAATTTCTCTATAAATAGGAGGAGGCTATCAGGGTTCAAGGCACACTAAACTCGTATTGAATTCTCTCTCTCTCTCTCTCTCTCTCTCTCTCTCTCTCTCTCTCTCTCTCTCTCTCTCTCCCTCCCTGTCCCCAAATCTCTCTCTTTGGTTGATATTGAGTGTTAATTACAACCGTTAATTTTTTAACGAAGACCAGTTTTTAAATGCAGAAAACTAAAGGAGCTTCATAAACATTTTGGGGATGATTCATGGGGATCCTTGCACTATAAGGGGTGAATACAATCTTAAGGATAGTGATCGGTGGCACGACTCAGCCTTATCATTACTACAAGTTTTGGTTCTTCAAATTTGTAAACCATTTACATCCATTTTATAACATTGTGAATGTGCTTTGTATTTTATAATTGAGTGTTAGCATTCTATGTCATTTTTAATTAGACAATTACATGAATCTTGAACTTTTTTGTTAACCAATTTTCTACAATTCATACTATTTCCAAAGTTTTGATTACAACTCCGATTCTCAAAACCTCAAATACATTCAAATGAACGAAGAGAGATTAAATTTCAATATTACAAAATTTTCCAATTGAGACTCTTTCAACCTTTCATAAAAAATATAAATCAGATAAACAAAGAAGGAGGGAACCATCTAAAATCACAGTGTAGAATCGTCGTCATCCTCGCCATCATCAGCTCCACCACAAGCTCTACCCTCCACCACTGCATCACTGACCATCGGATCATCACCTGTCAATGCCATAGCAACATCCATCGTCATAAGGTCTATACCCTCAAGACGTGGACCCCAATGCCCTCCATCTCATTGATCCAAGCTTAAGCAAGCTCGAGATATCTCTATCCATGCACTTATGCCATGGTAGTCATAATTTTACCCCTACGTCATATGGATTGATAGTATATAAATATATTTATGCTAACTACAATTGCAGGGAAATGTTTTGAGAAATTTACCCACCGAGAAAACTTAGCTGTCTCTTTTATCACTATGCTCTATTAACCTACTACCATCGGTATTGTTGCTATAAGAACAGGGATCCTTTGGCTTGCTAATATCTGCACACAAAGAAACAGCCAAACAAAGGTGATGGTAGGGTTGGATAACCCTTAGACTATTCCGATGCTTAACTCAGTCCATGAACAAGCAGTATGGAATAGGCATTGAGGGTGGTTGTTCCTTTGTATCAGTGGGGATAAACAATGAGTGCTTTCCAAGGTAGCAAAATAGGTTTAGAGTATGAAAATTGTGGATCCCTTTACCTTTGCTTGCTCTTGGTTTATAGACATGGAGTGATCCTGTGGATTTAGGCTAGGATTTCCAATTACGGTGGATCCCTTTACCTTTGCTTGCTCTTGTCTCATGTGCATGGCTAGCTGGGTTTCCTCATCTGCATGCCAATGTAGACTGTGAGATCTGATTTCTCTATATCTGTCCTTCAAGGTTAACCCTTGGATGTTTGAAATGTATGGACTTTCCTTATCGAGGCTAGATACTTCCTTATGAGGGGATCTCCGTGGATAAGCCTTCCTTGTATAAATAAACTTTGCGAAGACAATCTTGCTTACTTGTAACTTGGCAACTCAGATAAGCTAAGAACTCGGCGTAGATTAAGGAATCATCTTAGCCTTGTGTAACCTTTCCCATTACACCTCCGCCTTCTGTGGGATTGGGGTGACCTAGATTGTAACATTTCTTGGTCCATGTGGAGCTCTATTAGTGGTAGGGGGAGTAATCCCCATAACAATTGAACCTTGTGTGAAATTCGCATCTAAAAATACGGGCTAATTTAAAATTTTCTCACATAGAAGCGTTGTTTGGAATTCTAGGTAAGAGTTAAAACCCTCTTTCTTTTACTATAGAAGCGTTGTTTGGGAATCAATAGTAGAACCAACCAAGACCTGGCCAACCTGAACCAATTTGGGTTTGGCAGTCGACTAAGGAGGCTATAAAATGAGGCTGATCCAGCGCCCACCTGCGTTCGACCGTCCGTGCCCAGAATTGGGCTAGTTCAAGTCTGACTTAGTTGGGCTTGGTTCCAATTAGTACCTAACCACCAATGAACATCCCAATAAATGTGGGACCTACTTTTGAATGTGTTGGAGTGTTACTTGACAACCTCCAAGCCTCCTCTGTCATACTTATACTAGGAATAGGACCCTCAAAAGAAGAGTTGTAGTACAACTCTAACTCTTGTATAAACTCCTCAATATAAACTCTCTATGAACCCTAATTGAAAGCATTATAACCTTTGACACATTTTGGGGGAGAGAGAGTGAATTAGAGCAAGGTAGAAGGAAGAAGAAGAGGAATAACTACCATTGAAGGTCCTCCCTCAAACTTCTTGCTGCAATAACTTTTAGCATAAGCATTAAGGTAACTTCTAAACTATTATTTCGTTACTTAGAACAACTCTTGATGATCTTATGAGGTAAAACCAAACCTTTGATCAAGTTAGAACAAAGTTCCAAGAAGCCATTAATGGATGTTAATAGAATTGTTTAATAATGCTTATAATGGATAAACTTATATAAGAATTCAATGTAGGACTTTATAATGATTTATAACATTGAATTGTTGTTGGGAAGTGGCCATTAATATAGTACAGACCCTTAGAAATCCTCTGGGATAGCCCTCGATCCTGTGCCATAAAGAACAGATTGAATTAAATTCAGTTCGAGCTCTTTGGTACGAGGCGGTCGACGAGGGCGGTTGACTAAATTGACTTGATCGACCGCCTCTACTGTCATCGACCGCCTGGTCTATAGAGAGGTGCATTCTCTATATTTTCAACCCCAATTGCCCAATTGAACTATGTTAGCCATCCCATACCTCAAGAATGACATAATAGACATATTGGAATGATTTTCTTAATTAGAATGTACTCCCAAGAGTGTAAGCACGTATGGTTGCAAAGCCGACATTCACCGTCGTAAACCATACATGCATATAACAATAGGATTCTATCCTAACCAGTGGTCCAAACCCATCATAAAACATTTGTAAAAGTGACCCTAGAGAGGTGCAAGCCTCTAGAATGCATCTAGTCCAAAATACATAGACAATTGATAAAACTGAGTTAATCGACCACCATAGCTAATCGACTACCTCCATCGACCACCAGATTACAGCAAGACTATTTTGGTTGTATTTTCAACCAAGGACTTTGAGACTTAACTAAGTGACCTTAGGACATGTTCCTAAGGCTAATGAGGATACCCTAGACTTAATAAAAGTGAAACTAAACAATCATAGGTAGTAACCATGTATCAATTGCAATAGGTAAGTCGACTTAGGAAAACTAGGGAAGGGACTTTGTCTACAACAGAGTAAGGTTTAGCTCACTAGATACAAGTGAGGGATTAGCATCATTTTATTTTTCTTGGTTTCTGTGCGCATGTGCTTGTTACTTGTTTAGACTATGTGATAACATGCCATCCAATAACTGCGATAACTGTTCATGCATTCTTGCATATTAATAACTCTATATTGGATTGGTAGATTTTGGATTGTTTGATAACATGTGGATGTTTGATAACATGATTATTTATTATTCGCTTGTGTCCTAGTGGATCCAGATAGATGAAATCGGACGGTTTATCTTGGTCCATTGAGCTAGGATACAAGTACCTGCATTAGTAATATTCTTGGTTTAGGTTTCAATATCCCGTGATAGACAATCCTTGCCAATAGGGGTTTGGGTATTGGCATAGGCTTATTGTGGACCAATCATGGTTCAGGCTCTCTCGTAGCTGGAGCAAGATTTTTGATATGGTTGGAAGCTAGCCTCTAGCGTTTCGAGAGAGACCTAGGGATGAGTCTGTTCTATGTGCTTACCCATCAGGGATTGGACGGTGTGTACTTAATGAAGTGGTTGAGGCATAAAACAAGATGCCAGGATGAACCCTATGATGGGGGACTGCTAGTATGATGCCAGGACGGTGTGTTTTTGGGTTGTATCTTCATTCTTTGGGTTATGTTTCACATGAGATGTGGCCAAATATGTTTTATTCACCTCACTCATACTTGAGTATTCATCATCGATATTTAGGTGCGATGCTGTCACACCCCAATTCTGAACCAACCAAAATGGTGTGAGTGAACCGTCACTGAACCAACGATTCACACCAGGATCTTGAATAGACCGTGTCCACTCATACAAACCATTGCACATAACCACAATCAGAATATAAATAGTACAGTGGAAGTCTTTAAATAAATGAACTGAGTATCTATTGATAAATTTAAATAAAATATCCAATTATTCAAAATCTAAATATAAACTAAATATCCTTACATCTCTTTAATCCAACTGAAAATAATTAAAATAAAAACCAATCAAAGGTACACGCAGAAAGGGCACTCGCATGAAGCATCATGCTCGTCCTCTCCTGCATATACATCCAAAGAAGCAACGCCACCATATGCCGGAGCGCTCATATAGTCGTGCATCGTATAACCTGCATCAACATCTAAAAACATGTATATACAAAGGGTGAGCTCACAACTTAGCTCAGTAAGATAATCAGACAGTTTCACAATATTATGCATGAGTAATAATCATTTTATGCTGTAGTCTGGTTTAAGTTTGCAATGTGCTATAGAAAGGTTTGGTGGCCCCCACACCTCTATACACGAGTGTGTGGCACCGCATAGTAGATCACACCACCACCGACCCACATGCACCCATCATGGAATAGAGATAGAGCTAAGGTATCCCCGTACCTCCCCTAATACCCTACCCATACCAGTACCTAAGCCCCTACTGGCCAGGGCTCGCAAACTGGGCTCGCAACTAACCAATCCTATATGTCATCAATGTAGGCTCTATCCCAGCACAGCCGTCTACGGCATAGAGATAGAGCTAGAGCGTACAGGCCGGGCTGGAGACCACAATACCTCACCTCCCCCTGATACCCTATCCGCAACTAACACACTAAGATAGAATAATTCGCAAGTAGACCCTATCCCAACATAACTCCCTACGGCATAGAGATAGAGCTAAAGCATCGTGGATAAGCCAGCGTCGACATCGGAGACCATAGTGTCACATCACCATGGCCAGGCCAACATCAACATCGGAGACCACCGTACCATGACCTTCCCCTGATACCCCACCCGTACCAAGCATGTTAAAATAGAATACTACAAAAGTACCAGTGTGATGAATGATCCCAGGCCCCATGCCCCACTCCACACACCAACGAAAACAATCACATGCCTAACAATCACATCCTATCAATGCATGAACAATAATAATAACTGAAAGTAAAAGATGACATGTGAATATGCACAAACATCACATCATATATATTCAGGTTATTAACAACGATTTACTGTCCATTAATTATTAGGGTTTAGGTCAGATTCCCTTACCTGACGCTCGTTTGATAGCTTGCTCCACGTCGCAAGATCCAGACGGAATATCACAAAGTCCTACAATATTATTAGGATTTTATTAGAATAATTTCTTAGGGTTTACGTTGGTTGGAAAACCAACAAAGTCCAAAACCAGTCTTTCAGAGCTGACCGGTCACAACATACCAGTTGTAGCTCTGTGAGAAAACTAGCAACCGGTATGGTCGACCGGTATGTCTTCGGAAGACCATACTTTGGGTTTTTCGATTGTCGTCGATCATTCTCCATGGTTTCCAGGGTTTCTCCTATCCATTCTAAGTCTGAGCTTTGAATTAGAGTTATCTCCAACTCATTCAAGTCTAGTTTCGATGAATATCATCCTAGAACTCGAATCTAGGGTTTGACGGCAAATTAGGGTTTAATGTCCAATTAGGGTTTTAGATCAATACCTGCTTTGCATGGTATTGATCCACCCATACTAGAGTCATAAAGTAAAAGAGGTGATTCAGAACACTTACCGTCGACTGGCGTAAGGTGAGCGTCGTCGAACGGCAATGGCGGCACCTTCTTCTTCTTCCTGGCCTCTTCTCCTTCTCCAACCTCCTTCTCCTTTCTAGGATTTATGAGGAATAATGGAAAGGATTTGAGGAAGTTTAGAGGTGTTTATATAGGATAGGATTAGGGTTTAGTAACCCTATTAGGATTAGGAAGGTCTAGGTATTAGGGTTTAGGAAAGTGGGACCCGCAGAGATTCAATTCTGGATCTCCGTAGTCAACTGCACAGAGTTGTCCGGTCGACCGGTACCAAGACCGGTACCATCGACCGGTCAACATAAAATGACACTTATTTGACCGTCTTTGATCCGATTTCGTACCTATTTGTCATCCGCTCGTCCCGTCTGGCCCGGTGATGATCGGAAGACCTGCTACGACATGAAATCAAGGTTTAGACCGGGTTTATGGAGTGCGGGTCTTACAGATGCTACTTGCGCATGCTTGTTCACAAACCATTAATCTTAATAATATTAATCATGCATTTTGTGCTTGTGTGTGTACTAATTTCTTGCTACACGTGTGGTTTTGCTCACCCTTGTACGTACATATTTTTTTAGATTGTTTTGCAGATAACTTAGATGATAATGATAGGTTTGAAGATGAAGAATCTGAAGATGATTCGCATGATCCTTCATGTGAATGCGATGATTGTCTTTATGGTTAAAAGACAATGTTTTTAAAGAATAAAAGATGTCTCTATCTAAGAGATAAGACTTTATTAGATTTTAAGTAGGAATTTAGTTTTGTTCTGGGCATTTTTTGACTCGTGAGTTTTTTATTTAAGTATTCAGTACTTGGTTTGAAGATAGATAAACCTTTATTTAGATTTTGGTTTATGGTTCTTAGTATTGATTTCTTTTATTATCTTGATTGCACTTTGTTATTCCCGTAATCTATATTGTGATTAAAGAAAGAGTTGTGATATGTGGTGACTGTAAATGGATTTTGGTATGGTAGTACTTATACTGTGAGAAAACCATGATCATATCAAAATACTCAGGTTTTGGGGTGTGACACCTTGCTCTTCCAGACCTATAAGGTAGGGGGCAGTAATACTTCTTCGATCTCTACCTCGGCACTGATCATATTCCCTTATGATGTTATGCTCGGCTATTTAGCTAAAAGTCCACCGAAATAGATTTGGAATGAGGAACTTGTCACACGGTTGGACCACCTTAAATGCCCATTGTAAATAAATCGATGCCTACCTCTTTGAATCCTGTAAACTATGCTGGACATGATGTCAGTACCCTAGCTACCAAGGTAGGTAAACAAGCTACGAGCCTCTATCTTGATGTTGCCTACCTTGTCCTAGTCTTTGAGAACTAAAACGGCGGCTCGGGATGTCCTTTCAATCCCTCTGCATCTGATTGTCTCTTAGAATTATCAGAGCGATTGATGGTTCGCTACTTAGAGGTTGCCACGCACATCTGTTAGGGGTGGGATATCAGGGATTTCATCATTATGAAATCCTCTGAATCCCTCTATAAATAGTCTTGGTTCTTTTCATTTTTTTCAACTTCGCTTTTGACGTCATTACACTGCCTAAGTCGTTTAAGCACCTGCATTTAACCGTTGCTAACTCTTTGAGTCTTTTTGTCTACTGCAACTTTCTCCATCATCTTCGACAGTTCGGTTTCAAGTTTTTCGTGATTGTCTCCTTAAGTCGACTGCGAGCAAGTTCCTATTTTCTTTGAGTCTCCAATTTCTCTTCTTGAGGAGGCATATCTTATTCGTCTCCCTTTTTTTTGTTAGGATCCCCTATCGCAGGGAGCATCTGTTGGCCTACATATTGTAATTGTTGGCAAATTGGGCTAACTGGGTCAAGTTTGATGAGAGAGTGTCTGTGGACCCTACAGGCGATATGGCAGTGAAACAGGCGATGCGGCTTTGTTACAGATGATGTGAATCATGAAAAATGGAGGAAGTCTATAGAGAGAGAAAGAAGAGAGAGAAGCCTGTAGAGAGAGAGAGGAGAGAGAAAATTTTGGGACCCAGGTGTGGGTGGGACCCACTGGTCGCCAGGTTGGCCGAGGTCCAGCCGCGGCATCACACTGCCGAGGCCAGCCATGGCTTGGCATGCCACAGCCGCATGCAAGGCAGCAGCCATGGCATGCCTAGCAGCAGGCCCGCAAGGCAACAAGGCCCGCAGGCCCGTTGCCGCATGGCTATGCCCTCCCCTCTGACGCGCGCTGGCCTCATCCCTCTCGCATGCCGCGCATACCCCCAATTTGTTCGACGAATTGTCTAGAGAGAGAGGCAAGAGTCTAGAGTGATTTCTTCTCGGGAAGAAATCACTCTACAGGGTGTTTTTCAATGCAC